>MCJB01000824.1:0-17337 GCA_002018475.1 Nicotiana obtusifolia | reverse complement strand
TCATCTCAGCCGTTGATCTTAGAGATCAAAGACTCACAGACCCTCTCTCATCTTTAATCAACCAAACATAAACCCTAAAGACCCATTCTCCTAAAGCCACCGCTCCTAAATCCTCTCTACTCTCTCTTCTTTTCTGAGAAACCCTAACCGGCGTATCTATAAACCCTCTCCAAATACGACACTAAAATGGAATCAATCATTGATTCACTTACCTATTTTTTGGTACTTGGCTATTGTGCATACGTATGTGGTGTTACTGAATTCTTGCCCTATTTATGGCAAGAGATACATTTCAAAATCAAGCCCAATGGACTTTGATCTTCGAGGATTCAGACGATATTTCATCTATATACACCTGAATGGAGGCGATTCTTGCACTCCTAGTTTGATTTACAACTGTTTGAACCTAGCTATGGTTTGATATCTCCATCTCGTTTACCGATTCTGACTGCATGAGATCCTTTCTTTCCTTTTTATATTTAAATTGATTGTTTTTCATATTTGTCTGTTTAAATCAATTGCTATATAAACCCCTTCCCCGCTTCCCCTAAAAGAGGTTTAAGCATTCATTACATAACTACTACTACCACTATTTTCCCACTCTCATTCATTCTATACAATTCTAAGTTTTGATCTTTGGCCGGCTGAAAGCCAAGGCCACCGGATTCTGTTCATTAACCTTCCTCTAGTGCAAGCACTGCCCGAGGTCCATTCCGAGGCTCATGTGAACTCTGAAGCATTGGGGAATTAGGGATTCACCGTTCTTCAGTAATCACAGCTATTCATGAGATTTTTGAGTTCTTCATCCTTTATTTAGTTCGTTCCCAACTGGTTAGTACCTTATACTCTCGTAATGTCATTACTCTCTAATTGTGCGCATTTCTTTGAGTGTTTAATATTATGCCACTTCAAGCCTGCTCCAATTATGACTTTTTGCTAAGTGATACATGATGTTTACTTAGTTTGCAATTAAACTTGATTCATGTTTATCGTATTTTGTTTGTTTTTTAGGGAGATTATGTCTGCCCAGAATTGTTTTCTTCTTGTTGAATCCCTTATGCATCACCTGCTGTCCTGCTGTAAATTATGTGATGACATTGTATAAATGCTTAGCCTAGTATGTTTTTCCTTGACATTATTAGCCTCCATATTGTAGATGACCAAGTTGACTGATTGCTTATCTTCTCGTTTAAGCCTAATTGACTACTCAAGATTGTTGTTTATCATGAACCATGACATAGGATCTCCTAAGAAATTAATGCATGCCTAGAACCTATTGAAATATGTCTATGCCAGATATTTTATTTATATCTGCTATTCCCTGAAATCAACTTGTGATCATATGAATTCTATATGCCAGTACTGTTGCAATACCAAGGCATACTTGTTCTTTGCTTTGATGTTTTGTGCTTACTGATCGTTTGAGAATCCTAGGGTGAATTTCAATCCATATCTTGTTTACTCCTCTTCACATGATGCCTGTTTAATTTATTTACCTAAACGTCAGCCTCTTCTCATCTGAATGCTCACTTATTGATAAATTGAATTTGCTTGACTATTCCATATGTACTTCCATGTTAAGTCTGTACTTATTGGTCTTGTCTATAACACTGCTAGATTTCCAAGTTCAAACCCTTGCTTAAAGTTCTTTAGGATGGTTTTTGACCATGCTTTGTTCTGGAACGTTGTTTGAAATAACCCTGTTGCTTGTAAACTCTATTTTTGGAGTTAGAACCACAAATCTTGCCTCATATGTGCTTTGTCTGTCTTTCAATTTAGTATGATCCTGTCTATAAGTCTTGGTTAGAGTTGTTGTTGGTCACAGCTTAAGGACTAAGTGTTTTAAGCTTCAGAGCTGTTCAACTCACCCTGTGTGTAGTTTGTCACCTGTATAGCCAAGTTTGGCATCCATTTGGGTAAGAAATTAGTTTGGGCCTAGTATGTTGGGCCTGCTTTTGTATTGGAAGTCTAAAGTACACTTTCTGCACCTGGAGTTTGGGTCTGCAGTGCATATGAATTTCTAAGCCTGTCTGAAGGCCTAGATATGTTACTGGGTTATTCTATATTCGTATTTGGGCCTGTAATCATTTAATATTGTCTATAATAACTTGTAAAACTGAATGATGGGAAATTAATGAAAATAGGAATGGGGTATTCTAATGCTTGCATAAAAGGGTAGAAAACATGCCTATAGGGTCTATGTGTTCTATTTGTCATTTCGTTCAGCATGCCTTATATGTTATTTCGTTTAGTGTGTTGCACACTAATAAAAATCATGCCTATAGGAATCACACACACACATCACTTAACTTGTCAAAACATGTTAGCTCAAGTAATTCCTACACTTGTTTCCACGTCTACTACTAAACGCTTTTAGATAGCATGACTATAGGATACAATAATACATGCCTTTGCTAATGCTCATCTAGATATCATGGCCATGGGGTCTTAACTAATTAATTAGCTACTCCCGCACTTTCACTATACTTCCTTACTTAGATGACATGCCTATAGGTATAAAGTTATAATTTCAATTATCAACTACTAGAATCTTGCCTATAGGATACTGTCATCTGCCTAAGAAGCATGTCTATAAAATAACCACTGGTAATTCAGAATTCTGGAATCGTTTCATTGCCTCATTACGCAAACAATTAGAGATCATTCCTATAGGGCATGCAATGGCTTTAAACTACCTATGCATTTTTCTAAAAGCTACAATACTGCCTATATAATACTAGAAATCAGAATCACATAGAAACCATGCCTATAAGACTTAACCATTCTAATACGTCTTAATTTCGAACTGTCTATCGCATAACCTGAGGTCTGTTTGCGTTCCTTTGTGCTGTGTGTGGAGGCTAACATGAGCCACTCATTGCTATTATGTGTAGTCCTACTTGTTTTGAATGTGGAATTAGTTTGGTCATTTTGAGAAACCTAAGTAAAATTAGAATCACCCAAATAGTAGGTCCAAAGCCTCCTGGACCATAGGCATGGGACAAGTACTGCACACATAGGACACGACCTAGAGTTGAATTAGAGCACCTTTAGGTAAATAACTTTGGCATAGTAATCGGTAGAAGGAGATGATACCCTGTGCTCCCTGAATAATATGAGCAACCTCTACCTTGAGGGAGTTGCGAAGTATTATTTATGTTGCACAGGGTCTTCCTTTAGGCTAAAAAACTTTGGACGCCCTCTCTTTTATGTGTTCACATTTAGACTAATCAAGTTGTACTGTAGAACCTCTAAAGACTTGTACTGATTATCTATATAATTTAACTGTTGCTCGATTCTCCTTACACTTGTTCACAATATAACCTTTAGATTCTTTGTCTTCCCTCGCTTATATGATCACGTAGGACAGTTATAATTTATAATCCGCATAAGTGTAAGCTTCAGCCGGGACCCACAGTTGTGGACCTCGAAGAGTGCCTAACACCTTCTCTTTGAGATAACTTCAGCCCTTACCCGATCGTTCGTGATATAGACTAATCAAACAGAGTTATTTGCAAATAGGTTCCCTGACGCACCTTAAAATCGTTAGGTGGCAACTCTCATCTTTTAATACCTTTAAAAGAGTTTTCACACATCGAAACCCGCTTACGCGAGAAAGCAGGGCGCGACAGCATGGCGACTCTGCTAGGGAGATTTACACTTAGGCTCTTACCATAACGAAGTTCACTTGTGTGGATTAACGAATATATTTGATGACATGTACATTCCTTCCCTTATCTTCTTTTATTTGTTTAATTTGCTACATGTACATCCCCCCCTTCTTTCCCTTTATTTGCTATGACATGTACGTCCTCTCACTGTTTCCCTCATCTTGTCTAAGACTGCTATATCATGACTCTCCATTCCTATTTCCCCATCTGCTTCATTACATTTTCGCACATTTTCATGAGTTATACTAACTTCTCTCTTTTGCCTTTCTTTTCTTTTCTTTTCTTTTCCTTCTCCTGTTCATCTTTACCATATTATTTACTGTTTTATGCACTTTTATCATGCAAATACTTGACAACATGTTACTATTACTGCATAAAGCATGCTCCACATCATACTCCACTCGTGCTTATTATCAACATAGCGGCGCTTGATGAGTGTCAGCGCTTTCCTGAATATACCCTTTTAAATCGGAAAGGCTTATTTGCGGTAAACTAGTCGATCAGCGGTGCAGTTGATGGTCTCATGCCTTTTCCCTCTCAAGTTGTCCACTTGAGAGTACCTATCTAGACCTTTCTAGAAGCCATACTTCTATTTGAAATGTACATGCATCATACTAAACCTAGTACAGATTGAGACGTCATTGACGTATCAACCCTCTTAGATGAACCTTGTCCAAAGTCCAATAGGATTTCCATAATCCCACAGGACACCATCATATTATGTGCATTACTTGGAGAAAATGTGCCAACCTGTTGATTATTATTGCATAAATAGTTGAATCTGTAGGGTGAAAGGGCTAACCTTTATTTGTTTGCAGAAAATAAAGCACAAAATCCCCAGGTTCGGTATGGTCCGGAAATCCCACCTTTGCTAATTGACTGGTGGAATGACCTTGCACCCTGTGACAGAAATCATGTGAGGAGAGTATTAGGTAACCTATCATCTTTGTGAAACATTCAATGTAACAGGGAACTGATCGATGCTGCTACCATGTTCTGGAATGATAAGAGAGCTGTTTTCCGATTTGGCAATATAGAAATGACTCCTCTCTTGGAAGAAATAGAGGGCTTCAACAAGTTACCATGGGATAGTTAAGGACTATTAGTGTCGCAGAATCGCACTTCATGCAGTTTTCTAAAAATGTTGGGTTTTAAGAAGAATGATGGGCTAGTATGTATGAAGAAATCATACTCCCTTTTTGAATTTCTCTATGAGCGTTATGGGCATAGAAAATTATATTTCCTTCATCATGAGGAGCTAGCCATTATCTCTTTGGGATGGGTGCATTGCTGGGTTTATGTTTTCATAGTCAGTTTCCTGGGTGTGTTGATCTTTCCGATGCAAGGGGGAAGAATTCATACTCGCTTAGCCATGGTCGCTAGGACCTTAATGGAAGGTATTGAGGGGCAGAAGTACACTATCATACAAATGATTCTAGCTGAGATGTACCATGCTTTGTATCGTTGCAAGCATAGGTCCGGACACTTTGACGGTTGTAATCTCTTTCTACAAGTTTGGCTGCTTAACACTTTTAGAGGGGTGAGTATCGTCAGGAGCTTCTGCGCAGGCCACTGAATGACTATTTAGCCAGTCATCATCCGAAGAAGATGACGTTCATTCTAGATAGGTTTGCAACGCTTGGAAATGCTGTAGGCCGGGTGAGTTTCTTCAGCAGTATAATAGATGAGCAAGTGCATTGGATGTTTGAATGGTTTCCTAGTAGTGAGTTCATTATCAGATCCAAAGGAACTACTCACTTAGTACTGAACGGGCTGTGAGGCATCTATCCTTACGCTCATATAAGGGTAAATAGGCAAGCTAGAAGGAATCAAGTCATACCTCGAGTTTCAAACATGGTTCAGTATAAGGCAGATTTCAAAGGGTATTCCATCCTATTTATGTTCGAAGCGCAACACATGTGGAACCAAAAGATCATCGTGGAAGGAGAAACCATTGAACCAGACAGGTATCATGCTGGTCATATGTACTACAATCTCTTGTGGTTAGAGGACGACATAACCGGGGACGTCAAACCAGGGGTAAATCTGAAAGATAGGATCATAGATGAGGTGGCTGAGGCACAAGTGAAGTATAAGAGGCTACGCAGAAAGGTGTTCGCATCAGAAGGTAAGCATATAGAACAACATAAAGTGAAAATGGAGGCGATAAGAGAATGGAAAGAGATTGCCACTAAGTTGACAGAGAGGTTAGAATATCTAGAGCAAGGATTGATGGAACTAGAAGGGAAGATGAGAAAGAGGCTTTGGGATTGTCAAGGCATGGACGATGATGAGGGAGGGAAGCTGGCTAAGTCTTATTTGCTATTGGACATGCGTGATCTGGGGAACATGATTGATGGGGTCAAGAGAGCCAAGCATGGAGAAGGTCCTTCAGGGACCAAGTAGATTATAAAATGATGTCCTTTACTGCTTTCTAGATTAGATTTCGATGTATAAGGCTTGATGCCATTAGTTACTTTATTATTATTTTATTTAGTGGAATATTTATTTGGTGTATTTCAGCACTAATGGGGGCAAACGTTAGCGTGAATTTTCTCTAAGTCTATGTGTCGCTTAGGCCTACCTCAGGAACAATGAGGTCCCCAAAGTTAGGACGCGAATTATTGCATGAGCTTATGTGATACATGTCTAAATATTGTTAACACTCTTTTAATTCGTCTTACTGACTTAGTTACCTTTTGTTTTTATCTTGTTTTCATTATTCCCATTCCCAAAGGTTGTGTTCATGCATATTAGCATCATCAGCATACCACACTAGATCTAGAGGTCCTCCACATCCTCCTCCACCTACAGATCCGAAAAACAAAGGCAAAGGTAAAGGGAAAATGGGTGATTTAAATGGTATTCGAAAAGAAAAATGCTACTGTGGCAGAAAATGTTGAAACCTCAAAAGGGAGAAGTACGTCGAGACAGAATGAGTTGGTCTTACGTTTGGAGCAGAAAATCCCGGGGCTGCAGGGTGGGCTTGAGCAGGTCCGAAATCTGGCATACCTTTCCCTTACTTTAAATGTTCCAAACATCAACCAGCAAAACACAATCACTTAGAACCAAACACCACCACAAAACACACAAAACCAGAGTCCACCATCCATAGCTCTGAATCCTCCCGCACTACAACAGTATCACAATCCTGCACCTCCCCAAAACCTTAACCCACCACCAGTGCAAACCCCTCAACAACACCACCATCACCCGACCCAAATTTTGCAAACCACCACTTATCACACTCCTCAAAACGCACCACAACCTACCCTCGATCCACAAACATCAATATATGATCAGCCAAATAGTCAAGTTCCCGGAACTCATCAAGACAACCAAATTTTCATGGAAACCTTACCCCATATGCCGCAACAAACCCTATACATACCTGAGCCGACCGAAAAGGACATGATCATTCGAAACATGGCAGAAGAGCTCAAGAAACTGGCAGGGAGACTCCAGAGTGTCGAAGGTGGGAAAGGTGCTGAAGGTTTAAACTACGAAGATTGTGTATCCAACCAGATGTAGAACTGCCAGAGGGATACAAACCTCCCAAGTTTGAGATGTTTGATGGTACTAGTGATCCAAATGTGCATCTGAGAACCTACTGTGAAAAGCTTGTAGGAGTGGGTAAGAACGAGCAAATCCGCATGAAACTGTTCATGCATAGTCTTACAGGATACGCCTTGACTTGGTATATCAGTCAAAATTCGAAGAAGTGGAAAAATTGGGTAAGCACGACATCGGATTTCATGGACAGATTTAGGTTCAATACACAGAACGCGCCAGACATTTTCTACATTCAAAACCTCAAGAAGAAGATGACAGAAACCTTCCCCGAGTATGCTACTCGTTGGAGATCAAAGGCCGACAAGGTAAGTCCACCACTTGAAGACGAATAGATGAACAAGTTCTTTATTAGAGCTTAAGATCCGCAATACTATGAAAGGCTGATGGTGTTATTAAGAATCACAAGTTCTCAGACATTATCAAGTTAGTAGAAAGGATAGAAGAAGGAACCAAGATCGGGATGTTGACCAATTTTGAGGCGCTACAAGCCACAAACAAAGCCTTGCAATCTGGAGGTATTTTGAAGAAGAAGGAAGTGGGTGCCGTGATGGTAGCCCAGGGCTCTAAGTCTCTCCTTCCATACCAAACACCTCCACGCACATATCAACCCCCACCTCTAAAATACCAATACCCTGCCACTACTTACCATGCCTATAACACCCAACCTGCATCTTACCATTCACCTCCACCCGTCCGCCAAAACTACCCAAAGCCATGACCAAACTTTGATCGCAGAGCTCCTAGATAATACACCCTAATTGCTGAACCCATAGCCTAACTATATGAGAGATTAAATGCTGCTGGTTACATCACCCCTATTCCTGCTGTTGCTGTTGAGAACCCTTCCCGGTGGGGTAATCCCAACAAAACCTATGCCTATTACTCAGGCATGAAGGGTCATATCATTGAAGAATTCCGCATGTTAAAGGAAAAGAATCAGAAAGTGATCGACACCAAAGCTATACAAGAAAAAGAAGCCGCACCAAATGTTCGTAATAACCCTCTCCCGGATCATAGGGGCGAGGGAGTGAATGTGATAGAAACTGACGAGTAATGGGATAAGGAGCGACCCATTGGACTTATTCGAGAGGGGGATACTCCCAAAACATCTCCTGTCACCCTTTCACCGGTTGTGGTACAAACCCAGGCACCATTTAAGGTCGAGGTAGCTACACCTTTCATTGTGATGGTAGCTCCTACACCATCTTATAAGTCCGATGCCATCCCATGGGATTATGTCGTAGAGGCAAGGAGGAAAGGAAAAGCTAATATGGAAGAAACAAGTGCTGCGCAAGGTATGACTAGAACTGGCAGAGTTTATACACCTGAGAATCTTGGAGGAACAAGCAAAGAAGCTATATCTAAGCCACCTGTCGTTGAGACGAGCACTGATGATCTTTGAAGAAAGGTAAAGGCGAGAGAATACTCTGTTGTTGGTTAGCTGAACAAGACTCCCTCCGAAATATCTATTTTGTCACTGTTACAAAATTCAGGTGCGCACAAGAATGCCTTGATGAAAGTGTTAAGTGAAGCTTATATGCCCGCCAGTGTCACTAGTAGGGAGATGGCTAACATGGTCGGACAAGTGTTGGAGAGTCACATAATTACTTTCCATGAAGATGAGCTACCGCCGGAGGGGTTGAGCCACAAACAAAGCATTGCACATCACTGTGCAATTTGAAGACAAGTTCATTGCCAGAGTCCTGATAGATAGAGGTTCGAGCTTGAACATATGTCCGCTGACCACTCTAAAATGATTAGGTAAAGGGCTGCATGAGATACGGATGGGAAGCATGAATGTGAAAGTGTTTGATGGATCTTAGAGAGCCACTAACGGAGAAATCAACCTTGATCTACAAGTGGGCCCAACTTGGTTTGACGTCAAATTCCAAGTGCTAGACATATCAGCCACCTACAACCTATTGTTGGGACGACCATGGATACACATAGCTAGGGAAGTTGCTTCTACTCTGCACTAGGTTGTAAAGTTCTAGTGGAATCATCAGAAGGTGATCATTCATGAATATAGAAGCAAGCCTATTTACATCAACCAAACCGTACCAGTCATAAAAAATAGGAGGAAATTGGGAGGAGAGACATACCACCACATTGAGCGAGTAAACACAATTGAGAAAGATCGATGGTGGAGCAATAAGATAGAAAGCATATTGATGTGGTTAGGATATGAACCAGGCAAGGGTCTTGGCCGAAAGCTTCAGGGGATCACAGAACACATACGACCACAATATCATGCGATGACCTTTGGGCTCAGATATGAATATACCATACAAGAGTATCAGGATTAGACACCACCATGACACACCGATTAATATCCGCTGGAACAACTCATACCACCGCTGCACCAGACGTTCCGCAAGACTGACATGATTTTGGAGGTCCGAGGAGGACGAGATTTTAGCCGGCATGAGGAATTTATTCACGGACAAAGAAGATATGGACTGCAGTGTAATTTTAGAGGAGGAGGAGGAGGAAGACCTTATTATTCAGACAGTGGGAGAACGAGCTGTTCTCAAGAATTGGACCGCTGCACTGTCCGGGACTCTCCTAGTACCTGGGTAGCCTGGCAGAATTAGCATGACTTATTTTTAAATTGTTTTTTGAGCATTTAAGACATATCCATTGTTTTAATTTGAAATAATTACTCGATTCATCGAGTCGTACTTGTTGACAATTTTAAGCTTTATTAATGCATTATTACTTTTTGTATTTATTATTATCTTTCTACATTTTTTTCAGCGTAATTATTACATATACTGAATATTTGGAATATGACATAATACCTGAGGAAATTATCAAAGAAGTGGAGAATTTTGAGAACAAACCAAAGTCCAACTTGGATGAAACTGAGGCAATTAACTTAGGGGATTCTGAAACAGTCAAAGAAACTCACATTTGCATTCATCTATCACCGTCGTAGAAGGAAGAGTATATCAGGTTTCTAAATGAATATGAGGATATTTTTACATGGTCCTACGACGACATGACTGGGTTAAGCACATCCATAGTAGCGCACAAGCTACCCACCGACCCCATGTGTCTGCCGGTAAAGCAGAAGCTCAGAAAATTCAAGCCAGATATGAGTCTGAAGATAAAAGAGGAGGTTACCAATCAAAGACCAGGTTCTTCAAGTGATCGAATACTCGACCTGGTTAACCAACATTATTCAGGTTGCAAAGAAAGATGAGAAAATCAGAGTGTGTGTTGACTATCGTGACCTGAATAGAGCAAGTCCTAAGGATGATTTCCCGTTTTCCAGCATACACAACTACGCTAATCATGAACTCCAATCCTTTGTGGATTGCTTCGCAGGATATCACCAGATTTGGATGGATAAGGAGGACGTCGAAAAGACAACCTTTATTACACCATGGGGTATATATTGTTACAAAATGATGCCATTTGGTTTGAAGAATGCTGGGGCCACCTACATGAGGGCCATGATGACTCTTTTCCACGACATGATACACAAGGTAATAGAGGTGTACGTGGATGATGTTATCATAAAATCTAAAAAGAGTTCAGATCACATAACAGACTGACCGACTTCAAAAATACAATTTGAAGTTGAACACTGCAAAATGCGCCTTCAGAGTCCCTGCTAGGAAGTTGCTGGGTTTCACTGTCTACCTCTAAGGTATTGAGCTAGACCAATCAAATATCAAAGCTATTCAGGACTTGCCATCGTCAAAGAACAAGAAGGATGTGATGAGTTTTCTAGGACACCTCAATTATATTAGCCGTTTTATAGCACAATCAACGGTGATATGTGAGCCACTCTTCAAGATGCTGAGGAAAGATGCTGCAACAAGCTGGACCGAAGAATGTCAAAAGGCCTTTGACAAAATCAAGGAGTACTTGTCTAAACCGCCCGTGTTGGTCCCGCCAGAACTAGGAAGACCTCTTGCTGCTGTAGCTGTCCATGTTGGATGGAGCCTTTGGCTTCGTTTGGGCAACGTGATGAAACCGGAAGGAAAGAGCAGGCGAAATATTATCTGAGCAAGAAGTTCACACCTCATGAGGCGTGGTATTCTTTACTGGAGCGGGCCTGCTGTGCTTTGACATGGATAGCCCAGAAGTTGAGACATTACTTATGTTCATACTCTACATATCTCATATCAAGGATGGATCTGCTAAAATACATCTTCCAGAAACCGATGCCTACAGGCAAGTTAGCAAAATGGAAGATATTGCTAAGTGAGTTCAAAATCATTTATGTGACTCAGAAGGCAGTCAAGGGGCAAGCATTGGCCGACCACTTGGCAGAGAACCTCATAGACGGAGAATACGAACCATTGAAGACGTATTTTCCCGACGAGGAAGTGTCATTTGTAGATGAAGATATTGCTGAAACATATGACGGTTGGAGGATATATTTTGACGAAGCGGAAAATTTCAAGGGAGTGGGCATCAGAGCTATTTTAGTATCAAAAACCAGTCAACATTATCCGGTATCCGAAAAGCTCAAATTCCCGTGCACCAACAACATGGCGGAACATGAGGCTTGCATCTTTGGACTTAGGTTGACCATCAACATAAATCTTCAGGAGTTGCTGGTAATTGGAGATTCTCATCTATTGGTACACCAGGTACTAGGAGAATGGGCTACCGAGAACACTAAAATATTGCCATACTTTCATTGTGTACAAGAGTTGAACTAGAGGCTCACAAAGATAGAATTCAAGCATGTTCCAAGGATCCAGAATGAGTTCGCAGATGCGTTAGCCACCTTGTCTTCCATGATACAACATCCAGACAAGAACTTCGTTGATCCTATCCCAATAGAGATCCGTAAGCAGCCAGCTTATTATGCTCATGTTGAAGTAGAGTTTTATGCAAAACCATGGTTCCACAATATCAAGGAATATCTGGAGAAAGGAGTATACCCAGAAAATTCCACGCACACTCAGAAGCGCACACTTCGAAGATTGGCCAACCATTTCTTTCATAGTGGAGGAATTCTGCATAGAAGGACTCCTGACTTGGGATTGTTGCGATGTGTCGATGCCAAGGAGGCATCTAGATTGCTCAAAGAAATATATGCCGGAATTTGCGAACCTCACATGAACGGTTTCATTTTGGCCAAGAAGATATTAAGAGCAGTGTATTTCTGGATGACCATGGAGACGGACTACATCAACTATGTTCAAAAATCTCACCAATGCTAGATACCTGCTGATATGATAGGAGTGCCGACCAACAAACTCAATGCAACGAGTTCACGTGGACTTTCTCTACTTGGGGCATGGATGTCATCCGACCAATTGAACCCGCTGCTTCAAACGGACACAGGTTCATTTTGGTGGCTATAGGTTACTTCACAAAATAGGTGGAAGCCGCTTCCTATAAGGCTGTGACTAAGAAGGTCGTAGCAGATTTTGTTCGGGATCATATTGTTTGTCGATTTGGAGTACCAGCGTCAATCATTACTGACAATGCCACTAATCTCAACAGTGATCTAAGGAAAGCTATGTGTGAAACATTCAAGATCAAGCATCGGAACTCTACAACACACAGGCCCAGATGAATGGAGCCGTGGAAGCCGTCAACAAGAAAATCAAGAAGATATTGAGGAAAATGGTGAATAACTACAAGCAATGGCACGAGAAACTACCATTTGCTTTGCTCAGGTACCACACCACAGTTCCTACGACTACTAGGGCAACCCCCTATCTACTGGTCTATGGTACCAAATACTCCCGCCGAAGTGGAGATTCCTTCCTTAAGAATCATACAAGAGGCCAAGCTCAGCAATGTAGAATGGATGCGGAGTCGCTATGAACAGCTAGCTCTCATCGATGGCAAGAGGATGTATGTAGTGTGTCACAGCCAACTCCACTAGAATAGAATGGCAAGGGCTTTCGACAAAAATGTTAGATCGAGGCAATTCACACTAGGGCAATTAGTGCTGAAACGGATCTTCCCGTATCAGGATGAAGCAAAGGGGAAATTCTCACCCAAATGGCAAGGCCCTTACATGGTTCACTGAGTATTGACAGCAGGAGCGCTTATACTTGCAGAGATGGATGGAGAAATATGGTCAATACCTATCAATTCAGACGCAGTCAAGAGATATTATGTTTAAGATTATGTTTACACTTTCTATTGGATGTACCCTGAACTATGCTTGACCTGATTCCCATTTAAGAGGGGATACGTAGGCAGCCCTGTGGGTTTGGTCACATCATAATAAAATCTTCATCGCCCCTATGGTCAGAAATTGGGGCAAGATTTCGAGTTTGTCAATCTCATTATATCAAGGATCACCAAGAAGTGTATCACCAGAAGTATGCATATAAACACGGGCAGAAATTTGAGAAGGGTCCTCAAAATTCTGAGTTGAGGAGGTTGCAATGCCTCAAAGCGCGTCATAGTCTCTGATTCGAAAATTATTTTATGCATCATCACATATTTCGAACAAACTACATTTTTATATAACGATTTATCACAAATGCATATTTTTTGAAAATTTTGTTTTCTGTAGTAGCCAAACATTACCTAGGATAACTCAAACAAGGAAGCCAGATAAGGAGCAAAGGCGAAATGAGGAATCAAAGGCACGAACCAACCTTTCCCCCAAAAACTCATGATTTTTCTTTGGATGCAGGCATAACGAATGTGACAAGCATGCCTGTAAATTAATAACAAGAATGCTATTTTTACTGACAGAAGTCACCAAGCGCAAAAATGCCAAGGGAAGAATCTTTCTCATATTTAATCTTCGTTTTTCCCTGCATAGGGCTAAGCACTTCCCTCATCCTTTGCATGAGGCTAATCACTACCTCCACCATTGCATAATGCCTAAGCATTTCCTTTCCTTGCATGAGACTAAGAAGTGTCCCCACAGCATTGCATGAGCACTGCCTCCATTATTGCATAAGGCTAAATGCTGCCTTCACTTGCATGAGGCTAAGCACTGTCTACGCTACATTACATGAGGCTAAGCACTGCCTCCATTATTGCATAAGGCTAAGCACTGCCTTCACTTACGTGAGACTAAACATTGTCTCCATTCTTTGTATAAGGCTAAGAAATGCCTCCATTATTGCATAAGGCTAAGCACTGCCTTCCCTTGCATGAGACTAAGCATTGTCTCCATTGTTTGCATAAGGCTAAAGCAATGCCTTCCCTTGCATAAGAATAAACACTGTCTCCATTCTTTGCATAAGGATAAGCACACCCTCTATTGTTGCATAAGGCTAAGCATTGCCTTCTGTTGCATGAGACTAAGCATTGTCTCCATTCTTTGCACGAGGCTAAGCTTCGCCTCCATTATCGCATAAGGCTAAACTCTACTTTCCACCGCATAGGGCTAGATACTACCCTCATCTCACATAAGGATAAGTGTTGTCTTGTCCTGTTCTCGTATACAACTAAGCATCAATTGTTCCTTCTATCAAATGATCGATAATTTATGCATCTTCGCATTTCATGTTCTGAAACATCGCCACATTATCCGAAGGCGTCATAGTCCGAGGGTATCATCTTTATAGCCCGAAGACAGCATGCCATGGCTGGAGAATCTCTCGAAATTGCATATCATTATTCAAAGGCATCATAGTCCAGAGGAACCATCCTCATAGCCCGAGGATACCATTTCATGGCCTGCGAATCCCTTATCATACGCTTCATGTCCCATGACGTCATGGTCTAAAGACATCATCCTCATCGTCCAAAGACAACTCTCATGGTCCGAAGGGAATTTGCATCATGTTTAAATTTTTGCAATAACCCATATGTATTTGCGTGCATCATTTTTTAAGTTTTGCAGGTAACACGGGTATCCGTTCTACAAGCAGGAGCAATTCTCGCTCCGGTTTCCATTCACAACGTTCACATCCTTTGAACATCTCAGATGTCACTGATAATCAGCAATTGACCACCCTTTATCATGTAACCGCTCAAATACTTGCATTATACATACGTAGCGTTCAAATTCTCATTCATACCTCCACCTGAAATTATCACAAGACACGAAATGTATGACCATCCTTATAACAATTCCATCGATTTCGTTCGTCGTTGGATCCAAAACTACACACGGCCTGATTCCCGTAACACTAGGGATATGTAGGAAACTCAATAACCAGGATTCGGCCCCCATTTTTTTCAAAAGCGTATCATCCCCACTCATTTCGAACAAAATTGATCTTCATTTTCTTTACCCGACAACTCTTTCATTATTTCCGGGTAAAGAGGGGTAGCTGCCGATACCCAATTTTGCCCTCATATAAATATCCTATATACTTTCAAAATATCATTCCTACATCATTACCAATTTACAAAGGTCATATAAGTATTTCTATAATTTTTCATTATTTTAAGGCTTTAAAAGTGTTTTTCTTGCATTTAAATCACTCAAATATTTATTAATTGCTCCTTCAAATTATTTTGTGATGACTTTATCATCAAAATTTATTGATTAAACTTAAATATTTGCTTTGTATCATTTTACTTTATTTTAAATAATTACATCTGCATTTCTGAACTATTTATGTGTTTTTTTGCAATAATAGCCTATACTTTAAGATTAATTGCATTTATCATTTTATTTAGGGTCAAAATAATTTTTTGCATTTTTTTTTATAATCTTCAACTATCATTTTAAAATATTAAGTTCCATAAATAGTATTTGTTATATCTATTTAGCTATTTTATTAAATTATTTTCCCCTAATTTCTTTTGTTTTAAAATCTAGTCTAGAAAAGGTCAAATTTCGGACCTAATCGACCAGCCCACACCCTAAGCTATCCAAAACCTAGCCCAACAAACCCAAGCCCAAACCAGACGACCCCTTTTAATGAACCTGGTCGGTACCCGTCTTAAGCGACCCACCCCACTCTTTCTTTCACATCAGCCGTTGAACTCAGAGATCAACGACCCACAGACCCCCTCTCATCTTTAATCAACCAAACCTAAACCCTAAAGACCCATTCTCCTAAAGCTGCGGCCCCTAAATCCTCTCTACTCCCTCTTCTTCTCTATGAAACCCTAACCGTCGTATCTATAAACCCTCTACAAATACGACCCTAAAATAGAATCAATCATTGATTCACTTACCTATTTTGTGGTACTTCGCTATTGTGCATTCTTCTGTGGTGATACTGAGTTCTTGCCCTATTTTTGGCAAGAGCTACATTTCAAAATATGGTACAATTGACTTTGATCTTCGAGTATTCAGACGATATTTCATCTATATACACCTGAATGGAGGCAATTCTTGCACTCCTAGTTTGATTTACATCTGTTTGAACCTAGCTACGGTTTGATATCTCCATCTCGATTATCGATTCTGACTGCATGAGATCCTTTCTTTCCTTTTTATATTAAATTGATTGTTTTTTATATTTGTCTGTTTAAATCAATTGCTATATAAACCCCTTCCCCGCTTCCCCTAAAAGAGGTTTAAGCATTCATTACATAACTACTACTACCACTATTTTCCCACTCTCATTCATTTTATACAATTCTGAGTTTTGATCTTTGGCCGGCTGAAAGCCAAGCCACCAGATTCTGTTCATTAACCTTCCTCTGGTGCAAGCACTGCTCGAGGTCCATTTCGAGGCTCATGTGAACTCTGAAGCATTGGGGAATTAGGGATTCACCATTCTTCAGTAATCACAGCTATTCATGAGATTTTTGAGTTCTTCATCCTTTGTTTAGTTTTTTCACAACTAGTTAGTACCTTATACTCTTGTATTCTCATTACCCTATGATTGTGCGCATTTGTTTGAGTGTTTAATATTATGCCACTTCAAGCCTACTCCAATTCTGATTTTTTGCTAAGTGATACATGATGTTTACTTGGTTTGAAATTAAACCTGATTCATGTTTATCGTATTTTGTTTGGATTTTTGGGAGATTATGTCTTCCCAGAATTGTTTTCTTCTTGTTGAATCCCTTACGCATCATCTTCTGTCCTGCTGTAAATTATGTGATGACACTGTATAAATGCTTAGCCTTGTATGCTTTTTCTTAACATTATTAGCCTCTATATTGTAGATGACCAAGTTGACTGATTGCTTATCTTCGCGTTTAAGCCCAATTGACTACTTAAGACTGTTGTTTATCATGA
>MCJB01000823.1:0-12345 GCA_002018475.1 Nicotiana obtusifolia | reverse complement strand
CCCCCCCCAAAAAAAAAACCCAAAAAAAGGAGGACCTATCCAGTGGGGGATCATATATTTCCAACTTTTAAAGGGTAACAGGCTTCTGAGTGGAGATGTAGAGTTTTACATGCTAGGTCTCAATGTGGTTGATTACATCCAAATCTCTTGTAGGTTTCTCCAGCTCGACATTTAATGCTTCACAGTTGTTGACCTACAAATATTGTTGCTTTTTAGCTGTTCTTTTTTCTGTGTTTGACTGGTGATAATTTAACCCTTGGGTTTCTTAAATTGTTTGCGTGGTACAAGCTCTTGCCTCTCCTTAAGCTTTGTTTCTCCCCTGTCAGGTGCAAAATCTCATAGAAAGATGCCTACAGCTTTACATGAATCGGAAGGAAGTTACCACTACCCTCTTACATCAGGCAAAGATTGAGCCTGGTTTCACTGAACTTGGTAATTCCCTTCTCTTTTCATCTGATTTCTTCCTTTGCTAATATGAAGCTTTTAGAGAGTAGACTGTTTATTGGTATTTTCAGTTTCTAGGAGAGAAAATACTTATTAGGTGTCTGGACATTACTTTAATTTGCAAATAATGAAATATTATTTTCAAATTGATTTTTGTTTTACAATTTTGTTCATTAATTCAACTTCAACTTGAAATATAAAATTTGAAATTCAAAAACCAGTTTTGAGTATTTCGAGTGAACTTCTCGTACCTCTATTTCATGGAAAAATTAGTAATATGTGGAAAATAAATTTTAAGTTCAGAGTGCCAGAAATAAATTTACTGAAATTTAGACAATTTAAGGATTCTGCTGAGTCTGTCATTAGTTAAGATTTATAAACGTCATTCTCAAAGAAGAAAAAGAAAGATTTGTAAATAACATTTTTGTCTATGTGTTCCATGTGTATCTACATGAAAGAGATGAATGTGATCTTGAACTTTTTCCAATGTGGCGAAAGCTTGAAGAAGAAAACCAGGAATTTTTCCAGGCATATTATTTGAGGTTTTTGTAAATAACATTTTTATCTATGTGTTCCATGTGTATCTACATGAAAGAGTGAATGTGATGTTGAACTTTTTCCAGTGTGGCAAAAGCTTGAAGAAGAAAACCAGGAATTTTTTCAGGCATATTATTTGAGGTTGATAGTGAAGGACCAAATACAGAGATTCAATGACTTGCTTCACAGACAGCTTGAGACAATGCAGATATATCAAGCTGGTTCCAATGTCATTTCTAATGGTTCGCAGATTCAGCCAAGTAAGATATAACTAGCGGAGATTCTTCTATTGACCTTCCTGGAGATTATTGTTGTGTTTGAATCTCTTTCATTGTATTGTGAAATTCATAATGTTTTCGCTCCTACGCCCAACACATTCTTCAACCATTCTTCTTGGTCATGTTTTTACTTAGTTTCTGCCCTTAAAATTGTCCAGGTATATCTCTGTTAGTAAAATTTTAAGATGGATACTCATGGGAATGGTCTGACCCATCATTTAATTGAAGATAAGTGTTGTAGTTATATGATGTCAAATCCCCCGCCCAATTGTATATATCTTACATGAAACTGAGTTTCTCTACAAAGAGCATCCCATCATCAAAACTGATTAGAATATATTGGATGAACTATGCTTTTCTCTTTTCTTTTTTAATTGTGTACCTTGGTCTCTAGGATTATATTTCTATGGAATTGGCATTTGCTTTTTGAGTTTGTTTTGATTCAGGCTGAAGTAAGAGACATAAAATTGTGTAGTTCCAATGAGCAATTTTTTCCAACTGCTGGTGCGACATTATACATGCTTATATAGTAGGGTCACACACCGTATAGGGGTGGGGTGGATGAAGTGGAGGTTAGCGTCTGGAGTCCTGTGTCACAAGAAAGTGCCACCGATTCTCAAAGGTAAATTTTATAGAGCGGTGGTTAGCCCGGCCATGTGTATGGGGCTGAGTGCTAGCCAATTAAGAACTCACATACCAGAAGATGAAAGTAGCTGAAATGAGGATGTTGAAGTGGATGTGCGGGCACACTAAGATGGATAAGATTAGGAATGAAGATATTCAGGAGAAGGTGGGGGTGGCCCCATGGATGACAAGCTGCGGGAAGCAAGGCTCAGATGGTTCGGGCACGTTCAGAGTTGAAGCCCGGATGCGCCGGTGAGGAGGTGTGAGCGACTGGCTTTGGTGGGTACGAGGAGAGGTAGAGGGCGGCCAAAGAAGTATTGGGAGACGTGATCAGGCAGGACATGGCGTGGCTTTAGATTACCGAGGACATGGCCCTAGACAGGAAATTGTGGAGGTCGAGCATTAAGGTTGTAGGTTAGGAGGTAGTTGTGCATATTTTTACGGCGCTCCGGAGTGAGGCTAGTCTGTTAGGACTTAGTATTAGACTGTTAGTTCACACTACTATTTCGTTCCTCTTAGTGCCGGGCTTTATCTACTGGTTATTGTTTTGTTTTTCATCTATTTTTTGGTCTGGTGATGCTGTTCTTTGTTCTATGGTTTCTATTGATGGTACTGATATATTGCCTCTTTTCGTCTTTTTTTGGTTTTCTGGAGTCGAGGGTCTTTCGGAAACAGCCTCTCTATCCTCTCGGGGTAGGGGTATGGTCTGCGTACACATTACCCTCTCCAAACCCCACTAGTGGAATTTCACTGGGTCGTTGTTGTTTCTTATACACTTGGGTGCCTATCTAGCTTTCATCATCTTGTGATGAATTTATTAAATAAGGGAAGTGACATTATGATTGTTAAATATTTGTAGTGCCTCAGAACTCAACATGTCAAGCGACTGAACATGCTGGACCTAATTTGAAGCCTGGGAACATGAACCAGACTGTTAATGCCAATTTACCTCACGTATACACTAATGGTGCGTCCTCACTTCAGCCATGTATGCAAGCTTCTGTTGATGTGTCTGCTAATGGAAGAGGAATTGATGCATCGGCAAACATGGTATTGGCTCAGAGCTCAAATGTGGGAATGATGCAAGGACAGAATGAGGGGATGATCAAATCAGAAGCGGTTTATTCAGGCAATTTGTCGTTCCTCTATGATGCAGAGAGCAATATCGTTGAAACTCGTCCGGAAACTGGGGATGTATCTGGTTCATCTTTCAGCAGCGGAGAATCAAACTCTCAAGTGCTGAATGAGTCTGCATTGGATGCTGATTCAACTTCGTTTGGGTTCTTGGGGCATCTTCCTCGAAACTTCAGTTTGTCAGATTTAACCGTAGATTTTTCCAACAGTTCTGGTTTGTGCCTGCCCTCTCTTCTGAGTTAATGTCACTTGTGTGCAGAGCTTTGTCTTTCTCATTTCTGCTCTTTACAGATATATTGGAGAGCTACTCTGGATCGGCCTTCCTAGCAACAGATACTGGCAATTTCCTGGATTCTCATGGTAGTGAAGAAAATCAAGGTTGTGTGGCATCTCAATTCTGGTATTCTCATTTTATGGTTACTTTGGAAAAGAAAGTCTCACTACTCAATAGCTCTCTCTGTCTTCTTTCGGCACACATCAATATTAAATAGAACAATGTCGTTTCCTGACATACCAAATACGGGATTGTTAGAAGAAAGTCCCTATATTGGACTTATAGGTTGGGTGCTTGTTTTATGTCATAAGCTGCTCACATGAAGCAGCAAAAAGAGGTGAACTTTGAAGATGAGTTATGGGCACCTACCAATAATGATTTCTACTTAACTTTCTGCAGATATCAAGAGATTGGATGCTATATCAGAAGGCTTGAGTTACGATGATTTTGCCAGCGATTGAGTGAACTTTCATTCTGATGGTACCATCTTGCAACTTTATCCTCCATATGTAAACTCTCATGTTTAGAAATATAGTTTGCACCTATACTCCAGCTTAATGTCCCAAGCTGAGCAATTTTTATTCTTTGTATAATATTTGTTGGGTTAACTCCTATGACTCACATTTTATTTAGTTTGAATGATTTCTATCCTTGCAGGTCCCATTATTCCAGTACAAATGTTCCGTAAGTACGATTGCGAAAGTGGAAATGCTTCAACCCCTTTTGAAGGCATTTGGTTGGTTACAATCAAGGTTATAACTCAATCAGTATGGTATCGTGCCTGTTGTATGAGGAGTAGGAAATAATGTAATCTAAGAAGTTGCGCAAAATGAGGTCAGTCCTACAAAGTAGAAACAAAGCATATTATGATATATAAGTTGTAAATAGGGCTGTGATTGTGAAGATCTGATGTAATGTGTAGTCGAGAATACTTGAGCTTTTGTTTTTTTTGGGTACTATTTTCTCTTTCCTTTTAATTTTATTGTTCTGGTGGGAGAAGGGGGGATTCAAATTTCTCTTTTATCTTGGTTTTGCAAATTTTTGGGGTTACTGGCATTGTGATTTATTCAATCCAATGCTTGAACTTGGATGATTGCTGATGTGTTCTGAAAGAGCACGGAGCTGTTGGTGTCAATGGCTATGGAATTATTCCACCAGGGGAAATTTGTAATGCAACTCTGTTGCTTAAGTCGGTATATGTAAGGTTTAGTTAGTATGTGTTTGCTTAAGTTCTATGCCTTTGGACACACCCGAACGGTTATTAGATTATTTGCCCTCATGAGACATTATTGCCGGCAGCTACACTATGACTCCTCTACGTGAGGCTGCTATAGAGGCAATGTGAGGCGCAGGGGAGTAATTATATAGTCAAGGCATATAGGCGATACTACTCAAGCTTTTGTCCCCCTTACTTGTACTTTTCCTTTGCGGTTTGCTTTTATCATGAATAAAAACTTATAATTTGCCAAAAAAAAAAAATGTAACTCTGTTCTTTAGTAGTTGCAAATCCCAACTTGTAATGACTACTGCTTAATTAATAAATAAAGTATTCTCTTTTTTACCAAAAGAAGGGTTGATCTTTAAGTAAAGACTCATGGAGAAATCTTTTTCGTATGTTGTTCTAGGGCATGAAGTGTTATATATAGAAGTCTTTCTATAAATAGAATTTAATTCTGATCTAGGTGACCACTGACCAATAAAAACATCTTGCATAGTGTGAAAAATATGAAATATCTTATGCAAATCAACCATAGAACAATTTAAAGTCAAATAAGAGCATACTGTAATAAGTCTTGGCATCTTGCTCAAAGACTACTACATTTCAGACAAAAATGCAGGGCTCATCCTGATATATTTGCCTCTGGTTTAAAATACAATAAATTGAATGTATCAATATGAAATCCGTAGGAAGAGGGATGGGTTCGACTTTCATAGTGTTAGGATCGATTCACTGTCAAACTACAAGATCTGATGAAGAAGAAAAAAAGTCTTGAAGAGAGATGTGTGGAAGAAGAAGAAGAAGAAGAAAGAAAGAAGAGAGAGAGAGTCGAGATTTCGTGGTAAAACTCCATGGGTAAACTTTCACGGCAGTGGGGTATATATTAATGATATTGGGTATTTACAATTACAGAGAATAAATGGAGAATAGGCAGTACAGCCTAAAACATAGTGCGGAAGCTCCTGCCCCCCACACCCCCCGGCAACCTCAGCGCGAAGGTTGATCCGCGTAAACATACATTACATAATAATCAGGCTCCACACTTAACACATAGTGCCATGGGGAAAGAAAGAGATTTCAGCCACCACATTTTCATTGTTTACATTTGCTATAATCAATATTTGTTGTTGGTTGAGATTCAGATATATGTCTATTTGTTGTTTAATCGGTTTAGTGTTTATTTAGTTTGTTATGTGTGACAGTTGACAACTGTTTTCTTATCAGTAAATGCTCTGGATTATTATAGAGTTAAGATAAATTCGACCAAAAGAGTAGAAATATTCGACTGTTGAACTTGCGCAACTTCATTTGCTTATCATTCTTTCCAAAACCAAGAGGTGCAGAAACAACAAGATGACGTTTAACACCATGCCTTTCATCACCTTTAGTTAAGCCAACTCTTGGATTTATGAACAAACTAGTAACTACAAGAGAGAGCACACGTTGAGTATACGAGTGCCAGCTGACGATCCCCTAGCTGGCAATCTTGACTCATCGCGTGATGCAAACTGGCATTTATTTGAAAGGGGATCAAGATTGGCATCTGTAATCCATGAGATGAACTCTAGTGAACCGTTTCAAGTTATGCTGGCCCAGTTCTAAGTGCATTGTCTAGATCGGCTATCAAATCATTGACATCTTCAATCCCAACAGAAATTCGAACTAGATCCTCAGTAAGACCTCTAGACTCGCGTACTTCAGCAGGTATAGCCACATGGGACATGAAGCAAGGCAGGCATATGAGTGACTTGACACTTCCTGCAAATTTGGGGGGACCAAGAAATGAGGTTTGAGCCAAAAGAAAAATGTACTAATAGTACGAATGACATGTAAATCATTCATTTCAGTCTGTGACTTTGTCCTGGACTGCAGGTTTTTCTTTACTGCCAACAAAAGCATAGTGCTTTTTACAAATTTCAGTTTTCCCTTTTATCCTTTTTATTCTCTGCTGTCACACAGAAACCATAATTTTAAGGGGCTGTAATGGACTGAGTTATAACTCTATAGAAAAACGTCTGATTCTCAGTATTTTTTCCTGAAGACCATCAACAGACTAGAATGACACATTTCCTCAAGAAACTAGTAAGAGGGAACGATTCGACACACTATTCCAAAGGAATTCACTTCCAGAGCTAAAATGAAAGTGCTAATAAATTTCTGCGTTTAATATCCAGTGCAGCTTCAGCATTTCTTACTTCTCGATCTATTCTATTATAGAGTTTCATAACGAATTAAGAATATCCACTGTCCTTCCCTGAGTTTTACTGCCTCTGGTAGAATATCTTTGTCTAGTGACGATGCAAATGTTGCTTTTGTTAAAGAAGACAAAAGTGCAGATATAAAAGTTGACTGGTGTTTTTATGCATTTTCTATATGTAAAATTTGAACTTTTATATAGGAAAGAGAGGATAGAGCATAAGAAGAAACTCACCAAAACTGACTGTAATGCTGAAGTATTTGGTAGCCTCAACTACATGCTTAGAGAGTGCCAATGACCCTGTAAAAAAACTCAGTACAGATCCTGCACCCTTGGTCTGTAATACCAGCATGAAAAAGTCAAATGCCAACTGAAAACATATAGAGTATTGCTGCTGAACTTAGAAAAGTAAAAGTTAGGAACAAACAATGATCAAAATACCTGAGAATAGTGCAAAGATCTACCAGGATGGTCGCGAAGACCAGCGTAGTTAACCTTTTTTACTCGAGGATGAGATGATAGAAATTCAGCAATCTTTTGTGCATTTTCCTGCCATATTGTGGAAACACACAGCGCCCATATATAATGTAACTTCGACAGAATCTTTTCTGAATGCTATGGTTGTCAGGCAAGCACTCACCAGTAAAAAGTATAAACAAGAGGAAAAATTAACTCTGACTTTAAGGCAATGAGGTAAAACTGGAGGGCTACATGAATTCTCTACACGAATATACAAGTTTCTGACTAGAATAAAAAGATTGTACAAACTCTAAGATCATAAAGCTTTTGAGACAGCGTCTCTCTGGTGTAATTTTTGGTCTACCTTGTCCTCTTTTATCGCCTTCAGTTATCATATTGCTGCATCTATGGACAGTGCATATGGGGGTCTCAATAGTCTCAAAAAGTTTCTCACTCTCTAGGAACAAGAATAATAGATTTGACATGGGAAAGCATATTGTCTGTGACAGAAGTGGCATAGCAAGTAATCACAGCATAGAACACTAGGGGTCGTTTAGTACCAACACAAATAATGCAGGGATTAGTAATGCGGGGATTATAGTGCCGAGATTATTTTTTATCAAGTGTTTTGTTCATTGTATTAAAAATTAGCTTTTGTTTGGTTTAAAACTGTACAAAATCTTCTTTACAATTATACCCTTGAATATTCATTTTTTTTGTATATAAAGAAATTTAGGAAAAGGGTTTGAGGGGCGGTTTAGTAATTTTAGGGTCTTGTCCGGGTATAGTTAACGCAGGGATTAGTAATCCCTTAGTTTCCTTGGTATTAACTAAGCCCTCCTATGAGGTATAAGTAATCCATGTATTAGATATGCATAAATTGAATTGAGCAATCAAACATTGTATTGGACGGATTAAATTTTTATACAGGGATTATTTTACTTAGTACAACCTACCAAACGACCCCTAAAAAGCAAGAAAATTTAATACCTGCTGCTTTAATACACGCAGCGCCATTGTTTTGATCCCTCTTAAACAAAGCCAGCAATCAAATGGGGCTAAGCCTGCACCTTCTGAATTTTGAAGGAAGTACACGTTTTTTGCCAAGCTGGTTTAAATGAAAAATTATTAGCACTACACTGAAAAGATACACAAAATTAATACTCCAAATGCAATAGTTACTTAGTAATTGCGACTTCAGGTAATTGAATATACAAAGCGAGATGACCTAATAAGAAGGCTGCTTTTCAAGTATTTTATGTTCATTCTCCCTAATCTGATAGTTTTGGCCTTGAAAGCAACTCAGGGAAACTAAAGATGAAGTGAAAAATATGATAACCGTAAATCAAGCCATGAAACCAATACGATCATATGAAAGAAGAAAAAACCTTTCTCCTTTAACAGCAAGTACGCCCCCCATTAGATCACTATGGCCAGATATAAACTTAGTAGCTGAATGCATCACAAAATCTGAAAAACAACAGACGATTTAAGGTAATCAACATCTTCCAAATGTTACCACGAGAAAGTTCATGTTACCATAAAAAGAAGTATCTGTAGATACCTGCTCCGAGCTCCAAAGGATGGGACAGTACAGGGGACATGATACTGTTATCTACCAGTACAAGAGCCCCATGTGCATGAGCCATCTCAGCTATTTTCTGGAAAAAGTCAGCAGGAAAGAACGCATATAAGAAAAGTGAAATTCTTTGATGAAGTATTTAGTTTCATTGACAGCATCAAGAAGATTCTGTGAGTATGCCAAAACCGGTTACTCACACGAATGTCACAAATTTGCTGACGAGGGTTGGTTGGACTCTCCAGCCAGACAAGCTTTGTCTTTGGTCCAATTGCAGAGGCAACCACGTCTAAGTTAGTTGTATCCACCCGTCTGTTAACAAAGTAAAGATTAGAACACTAAAAACCTAAACGAGAACTAAATTTATTCAAAAAAAGAGATACTAACTTGACTATAACTCCAGTTTTTGGAATTACTTGTGACAACAAGCGGTCAGAACCACCATACATATCATCACCAGCAACAATCTCTTCACCTAAGAAATTAGCATCGGTAGAGTTAAAGTCGTTCTATAGGTAGGTATCAGTAGCATGTGGAGATACTAAACCAACTTGCAATGACATGTCTGTTGAATATGAAGTCAATAACAATAACAAGAACAACAAAAAGTTCATGAAATCCCACAAGTGGAGTCTGGGGAGGGTAGTGTGTACGCAGACCTTACTCCTACTTTATGAAGGTGGAGAGGTTGTTTCTGGTAGACCCTCCGCTCAAAAACAAAAAAGGAAGCAGTAAACAAACTATAGAAATTCAATAACATATACTAATAAAGAAATATCTAGCAAACGGAGAGGTGTTTTTTCTTTTTGGTGGGGGAAGGGGTTGGAGGGAGAGAAAAGAACATGCAAACACAAATTGAATGAAGATTAGGTCTCGAAAAAAAGGCATAAAGCATCTCTCATGAGCACAATTAACCTACAAGCAAAAGCGGTAACCACAATTTTGTCTCAGAATAAACCAGATATGTATATTCTTCAGCCTTTCTAATTTTGTATGAAGAATTTTGCAAGTACCAGTTCCAACTAGACGAGCTACAGCTGCTAAAGCAGTCATTCCACTAGTAAAGCAAAATGCTCTATCTGCTTTCTCAAGCTTGGCAAGGAACCTGAAAAGTTGAAAGGAGATAATGGCAAAACACAGAAAATGTTAGCACATAAGTTCCTATTAGTAGTTGTAACATACTTTTCCAGTACATCCCGTGTTGGATTTCCGCTCCGTGTATAATCATAAGGTCCAAATTCCGTGGCTGAAGGCTGCATAAGGATGTAAGTTTTTCATGACTCATGCAAATGAAGAAAAGTTATTAAAATATCATTTATTTATCCAAAAATGAATTGCTTGTTGAATGAAAATGCAGCTTCAAAGTCATATAATGAAGTAGATTTCATTGCCCAAGAGCTCATTCAAACTTACTTGCTTAAAAGTAGAAGTTTGATACAGTGGAGTACTCATAGCATCATAAGGATCAAACTCATTGCTGAAGTTCATAAGCATTGTTGAAACACTAGGCTCCATTGGCTCCCCAATTCCAATATCAGGTAATTCCGTAGCCTCCATATCTGCCATCAGTTAATATGTACTATAAGTCCCGAGAATAAAAAGGGCAGCCCGGTGCACTAAGCTCCCCTATGCACGGGATCCGGAAAGGGCCGGACCACAAGGGTCTTTTGTCAGCCTTATCCTGAATTTCCACAAGAGGCTATTTCCACGGCCTGAGAATAAAGAACTAAAAACATTTTTATGCTTTCTACAAATAAATTTGGTACATACCGTCTGTTGAGTCAGCAACACAATCGACCAAAGCTGCTGTAGAGACATCCATCTCTATGTCTCTTGAGCAGTTCAATTGGAATTTTTTCACCCTTAATGTTTGAGTTCCATTCTCATTCAAGTTTGCTTTGCAAACAGAAGTCACTGGACATTTTACCTGTACACTAGCACAACCTTCTATCAGATGCAACATTTTCTTGATAGGCTGCCAAAGAAATTACCAAGTGGAGTAGTCCAGTACACAAAACAATAAGAATAAGAAACAAAAAGAAAGAGAATTTTCTTTGTACACAGAGATTTTCTTTAAGCTAATACCAGCATAAAAGAAGTTCTTAAATTGACTTAATATACAACCCAATTCAAGATTTTGTATACTCTTTCTACCCTAACAATTATTTTTTATTCCAGAAACAAGACAAGATTTTGTGTATAGAGGAAGTGGCATACTTGGTTGTTAAGGTAAGCAGGTAGAGTAGTGAAGGCAGATTTTGGAGACAGAGATGATGCCATTTTTAGTACACTGAGCAATATTATGAGTGAGGTTTAATGTACTTTGTTTACCTATATATAGGAGGCAGAAATTTTGTCCATTTGACCAGTGCCTACATAAGTGGAACAAACTAAAGATAACAGGCCCTATTCCTAAGTGATGGCTAAAGAATAATAATTAGAATGTTTCTCTCTTTCTTCACTCTACATTTGACACGTGTTACTGCACAAGAAGTTTCTAACTAACAAGTAGACTGTTACTCTGGAGATTTGGACTGAGATCTTCCGACATTAAAGCACAATTTGGATTTGTTTGGTTAGCTGTGGAGTCTGATTAATATGTGATGTATTGTCATATATTAATGTTCACGCGGATAACCTTTTAGGCTGTATTGTTCATTCTTCATTTATTCTCTGTAATTGTAAATACTCTTTATTATTAATATATATCCCACCGCCGTGAAACTTTACCCAAGGGGGTGTTACCACGAATTCAGTCTCTCACCTGTTACTCTCTCTTTCTACCTCAACTTTACTCTCTTCAAGATTCTTCATCTTCTTCATCATATCAGAGTGTTTGAGTGAATCGATCCTAACAAAGCTTTGTTTCGGTCAATACACCCTTTTTCATGTGCATGGGGTAGAATTGGTACAAAATTCCAAATGTATAAGGTCGTTTTCAGGTCCAAATACAATAAATAAAGACTAGTTTACAAGAGGGAAAGTGAAGATAAAAACAATTGAATGTTAAATATACCAATTCTTTTATAATGGTAATATCTGGAATAGTTTATGCATAACTTAACTAGATTTATGGGATATTTATTTATTCCATTTACATAAGTACCGGATAACTTTGTCCAAGACGAATGATGGCCTCTTGTGAAACTTCAATGAGCACCACTACACCCTTAGTTGCTAATCATATTATTTTTTCCCAAAAAGAAAAATAAAACGCCCTTAATTTCAAAATAAATAGGCGCACACTTCCTAATGAGAGTTCATTATACAAATAGTCGCTCGACTATTTGAGATTATCTTATAAATTTATATTATGTTAGTTTGTAAAAGAAAAGTCATTTAATTATTTTTGTAACACTCAAAAGGTCATCCAACTAGATTTCTCAAACTTTCAGTAGCCAAATACTTATTTTACCCCTATAGAAGGGCGAAGGAATTGAATTAGTTTTAGTATCATTTATAAGATTGGGCTAATTTGCCATAAAATCAGCATCCCAATTACAATTAACCTGATCTAAAGCTCAAACAATGCCCCATTAGTCCCAAAAAATATATTATAGGCCTCCAAATAGTGATTCCTTTGTATATCTAAGAGATATT
>MCJB01000822.1:6164-27203 GCA_002018475.1 Nicotiana obtusifolia | reverse complement strand
TGTGGTGCAGAAAAACGAAAAAACAGAAAATTGATAAAAAAAAAAGGTAAAAAAATTAATTTTGCGGGGGCGAGGGGTGGGGGGTGGTGCAGAAAAACGAAAAATATTAGAAAGTTGAATTTGGAAGGGTTGGGGTAAAGCTTTTGGAAAATGTTTTGCTAACTTTTTCTATAGAAGTCATTTTCCTCCAATTTCAGGGAAATGTGTGATATCTAGGAAAATATTTTTCAAAATATTTTGTGCAACCAAACAGTGAAATATGGAAAATATTTTCTGTCACACCAAACACACCCTGAAACTTAAATACCTTGATTCTCAATTTTAAACTTAGATACAAAAACTAATGATGGGGCAACTAAGTATATTTCTAGATTAGTTGGGTTGAGATCCCTTTGTTTTGAGTGAGCTTCATGAGCTGTATTTGGGCTACTTCATGGGTCAGAATGGGTTATAAAAATATAATGGATTAACTTGAGCTCAGCCCAAATAGACACATGAGCTGAAATATTTGTAGCTCAACCCATTAAACTCTCGGCGGGTTGGATGGGTTTGGGCTCAAATTGCCACCCCTAGGAGTGACACTATTCACCCTCCAAAATGGAAGCAAATTTGGAGATGAGTTGGAGCAAAATTCTTCCATTTTTGACTCTAAAATGGAGTTTGGAGGCAAAAATGGAGTAGGGTTGGAGATGGTAGATAAATATTTGCACGTTGTATAGGGTAAAATATGCTATGCCAGGTGGCTGCTTAAAAGAATGAGACATGGAACCTAAGGCGAGGAATAGTCAGAACCGAAGGCAATTATCTCGTTTGTTACTTGAAGGAATGACACTCATAAAGAGGAATAAATACCCTTCACCCGATAGCATTTAATGGAGAATATTCCACAATACTTAATAGACTGCCCGTTACAAAAGGATATGGCATTCATGCTTGCCGCGAAACACTCTTCAATGATCCTCATAATTGGCATTGAAGAGGGACTTGATCCTAAGTCCTTATTCCTTAGATGTAACTATAAATAGTGAGCTCTATTACCATCGTACGGGGACGAGTTTTCTGGCAAACTTATGCTATAACCAATTCAAAGCTTTATACAATTTTATCTATCGACTCCTTGATTTCATTATTATTGTACCCGGAAACCCTGCTCCCGGAATTATTGTTTCCTCTATTTTATCCTCATTTCAAGGCTAAGTATTGTATATTTCTTCAATTATTTTATTATTTCAGGATCGAATTAATCACTTGTCTAGAAACTATGTATAAATTCAACCGTTCGTTTTACGGTTAAACAGTTTGGCACCCACCGTGGGACCTAGACAGCCGTGTAATTAAGTTGATCCTTGCCTCTTTTACTAATGTGTTTTGATTATTTGACTTAGCAAAAATTGTGAGAAATGGCAGATGACGGTGTTAACAACACACACAGTCCTGAGGTTCGAGGAGACCAGTCTCATTTCGAGGATTCAATCAGTGACATCCACAATGAGGGGAACGATGCCACGCTAGTCCATGACAGGCGACCCGGGACATGTTCGGGAGGCAACTCCTGATGATGCTGAAGAGGAGCATGTGTTTTGGTGCAGTAAGGGTCCTACAAGAACAACAAGCAGTCATTCTAGGCCACCTCACATGGCAGGATCAGGTTATGACGGAGTTGAAACATACGTTATCGGGGCTTCCAATAATGCGAATAGACGAGATCTAGTTTCTCCCGGTGCTCCCGCAAATCAAACAACACAGAGGATCGACAACAACAGGCGGAGGGGCGAGGATGGTTCCGATGGGGCTGGGGGAGAGGATCCGGCCCCACTAACGAAAACGATCCCTTCAAGAATGAACTCTTACGGTTTATGAGATAAGTGAATGCCCGCATGGACCAAATCGCGGGTGCACCACCAGTGCTAAAAGGTCCGGACTCAAAGAAGTATACTCTGTTGCCGTTCAAACCAAATACGGCACTAGAACTAATCCCAATGCAGTTTAAAATGTCGATGTGCCAAAGTACGATGGAACTTCAGACCCTCAGGAGCATATTACCACCGATACAACGGCAGTGAAGCGGAACGATTTAGCTCCCCACGATATTGAATCTATTTTGCTAAAAAAATTTGGAGACTCTCACGAGGGGGGACTTGGCGTGGTATTTGCTGTTACCCGAGCATTCCATAGATTCTTTGAGATGCTCGCAAATTCTTTTATTAAGGCTGATGCCGGGGCCATAAGGTGCAGTCTTGAAAGGCCGACATATTTAGAATTGTACAAGGAGAATCCGAGTTGCTGCGAGTGTTCGTTACCCGATTCCAAAAGGAGAGAATGTTGCTCCTGACTGTTCCGGATGAATGGGCGGTTGAAGCATTCACCAAGGGTCTGAATCCGAGAAGTTCAGACACTTCCCGAAAAATGAAAGAAAGCTTGCTTGAGTTCCAAGCAACGACTTGGGTGGATGTCCGCAACCGGTACGAGTCAAAGATAAGGATCGAAGATGATCAGGTTGGCTTCCCGTCGTCGGCAAAAAGACGGGAGAAGAATAAGAATAAATCAAAAGACGTAATTTCGACAGGGACAAACGGTCTTCGAGGGGCCGATTTTTGCCCTACGAACGGACGGAAGGCCGCGGCAGAGGCTTCCGGTCAGCAAACAGGTTCGCTACCAAACTAATGTCTGGCTTAGGGACAGGACTGCACCCTGAACTCAGGTCTGACTTTATTGAATTTCTTAAATATAATGCCGATTGTTTTGCGTGGTCGCATGTGAACATGACAGGTATCCCGACGGAGGTGGCCATACACAAGCTAAGTTTGTATCCCAACATTCCTCCGGTAAGACAAACGAAACGTCCTATTGCAGAGACCAAGAATAAATTCATCAAAGAAGAGGTAACTCGCTTACTTGATATCGGTTTCATCCGAGAGGTAAAGTATCCATACTAGTTAGCTAATGTAGTAGTAGTTCCTAAGAAGAACAATAACTTTCGCATATGTGTAGATTATAAGAACTTGAATAAGGCGTGCCCGAAAGACTCGTTCCTACTGCCAAACATTGATCAAATGATCGATGTGACGGTCGGGCATTAGTTAATAAGTTTCCTCGATGCTTATGCCGGGTACAACCAAATTAAGATTAACCCGGAGGATTAGGAAAAGACTTCATTTGTAACGAATTTCGGCACATATTGCTATAATGTGATGCCCTTCGGGTTGAAGATTGTCGGAGCCACTTATCAACGGCTTGTAAACAAGATGTTTGAAAAACAAATAGAGAAAACTATGGAAGTTTAATATAGACGATATGCTTGTTAAGTCTTTGAATGCAAGTGACCACCTTTTAAGCATCTGCAAGAAACCTTTGACATCCTAAGTATAAGATGAAGCTTAACCCTAAGAAATGCGCGTTCAGGGTCAGCTCTGGCAAGTTCCTAGGATTTCTAGTATCACAAAGGCGGGTTGAGGTAAACCCCGACAAGATCAAGGCCATCGAAGACATCCCGGACCAGTTCTCAAGAGTGAAAGAAGTCTAAAGGCTTACGGGGAGATTGGCCGCTTTGAGCAGGTTCATTTCCCGATCGTCAGAGAAATGCCACTGTTTCTTTGCACTACTCAAAAAGGAAAACAACTTCGAATGGACCCTAGAGTGCCAACAGGCTTTGAGAGATTTGAAAAGGTATTTGTCAAGCCCTCCGTTACTTTCGAAACCAAAGAAAGGTGAAACATTATGTGTCTACCTCGCAGTCTCGGAAGTAACGGTAAGTGCAGTTTTAGTCCGTGAGGATGAAGGTACGCAGTCTCCCACTTATTACGTTAGTAAAATTTTAACGGGAGCAGAAACTCGCTACCTGCATTTGGAGAAGCTGGCCTTAGCTCTCGTAGTAGCCGCTCGGAAGCTTAGGCCCTACTTCCAACGTCACCCAATAGCCGTGGTGACCACATTTTCCCTAAACCAAGGACTGCAATTAAGTCACAAGTCTTGGCTGACTTTGTGGCCGATTTCAGTCTGGGATTACAGCCTCTAACAACCATAGAGGCAGTAATGGTGTTAGAATCAACATCGGGAGTTTGGACCTTATTTACGGGTAGAGCCTCCAATGTAAAAGGGTCCAGGCTTGGCATAATAAACCACGCCTTCGAGAGAAACCCTAAGGCAAGCCATCAAAACGGTCCATTTGACTAATAATGAACCAAAGTATAAGGCATTGATTGTAGGACTCGAACTAGCCCGGGGACTGGATTCCGAAGTCATAGAAATCAAGTGCGACTCACAACTGATGGTAAATCAGGTCTACGGGATCATCAAAACCAAAGAGGAGCGCATGCAATAATACGTGGTAAAGGTCCAGGCTCTGCTGGCTCGATTTCGGGAGTGGTCGATTACTCATATCCCGAAGGAAGAAAATGCAGAAGTAGATGCACTAGCTAACCTCGGTTCATCAACGAAAATTAGGTCTACCAGCGGGTTGACCTAATTTCAGAAAAATAAAGGGAGATAAGAAAGGATCAACCAATTTCCTCACATAAAAAGCATAAATGAGATGAGTCTAAGTTACCATGATTTTTGGCCTTCCACCCGTATTTGAGGGCCAGTTCTTTCCACGTGCGGGTTTCGAGCGTAATGACGTCTAAGATTTCTTTACCCACTGGTCTAAGCCTTCAACTCTAGGTGGAACCCATCGAGTTTTTGAAACATGCAAAGAACGGAGGATCAATACGGATATGAAAAAATTTCTAATGAAAGAAATATTAAGCAAGGAGCATACGAGTGTGGCTCCATGATTCCGTAAAGGATAGAGCCGTTGCCGGAATGATATCATTGGTGGCAACTGCAACGAACTGTTCCATCCGCCCATGGTTGTTGTCATCATTCATACTTGATAATAGAGCATGGTAGCTGCGTTTGCTGAAGTTTATCATTCTCCCTACGGAAGACTTTGGGAAATAGAGATTCATCACATGAGCTAAAGATAGCTCCTCTCCCGTCTCATGGCACAAACGCCGAAGACAAGCAATCGTCCTCCACACTGAAGGAATTACTTTTGCCAAACACAGCTGGTAGCGGAGGCAGAACTCCGCAATAATAGAGTCAAGCTCTCCACTCAAAGAAAACGCTCCCAAATTAAATGAATACGTGTAAAAGTATGTAAAATCCTCCTTGGGTAGGGTTACTCGCTCTGTTAGATCAGGAGCAACAATGTCCAAATCATGAGAGTGGCAATCTTCCTTCACAATAGAAATACTGGAAGGACGGATGGAAGAAGGCTATCTGCCAACGGCCCACGTGCGAGGGTTAGCCGAAGGAAATTTCTCTTCGAAGTCTTTTGTTGTAATAAGAATTCTAGGGATGATGGAACCCACAGTTGGAGGAGCAGCGTCCTCGGCTTTGCTCTTGCTCTTTGAAGAGCTAGTGTTCTTTAAAGAAAGAAGCCATTATATGTTATGGATGAAGGAAAAGCTTTTTCATTTGAAGGAAGTTAAAGAAAGGTTGAAGAACAATGAAGAAGGTTTTAGGAAGTTTGGAGAGTTATGGAGTATGAGTGAAGAAGATTGATGCATATAAGTAAAGGTTTAGGCGGCTAAATTCGTGACCATGATTACGTCAATAATCGGAAAAAGCTATACTGAATCGTGGGATGACGCGTGTTCGGGGCATTAAATGCAGAAAGATGTGCGTCTAATTAACCGTCAGAAGCCTTTCAGAAGGAATCATGGAGGGTGTTTTGATTGGCTTATTTCAAGTGCTTATTGGCTTTTAAGCACTTTTTTAGTTTTTGTGGTGTTTGGCAATGATAAAAAGTACTTAAAAGCACATACTTTTAGGCATGAAAAATACAAAAACAAGTCAAAAGCCAAAAGTTGGGTATTAACAGCTTATGGCTTTTGGCTTTTAGCTTATAAGCTACTTTTTAAAAGCCAATCCAAACACCTTCAAAGTAATTCCCGCCAAAAAGAGTGTTTCTACTAACTTTTCGGCGACATAAATTTATGTCACCGGAAAGCAGGGGAGCTATCTATATAGGGTAAAATATGTTATGCCAGGTGGCCACTTAAAAGAATGACATATGGAACATAAGGCAAGGGATAGTAAGAACCGAAGACAATTATCCCGTTTGTTACCGGTAGGAATGACACTCATAAAGAGGCAATAAATACCCTTCCCCCAGTAGCATTTAATGGAGAATATTCCACAATACTTAATACACTGCTTGTTACAAAAGGATATGGCATTCATACCTGCCGTTACACGCCCGTCAATGGCACTCATAATTGGCATTGAAGAGGGGCTTGATCCTAAGTCCTTATTCCTTAGATGTAACTATAAATACTGAACTCTATTATCATCGTAGGGGGACGAGTTTTCTGGAAAACTTATGCTATAACCAATTCAAAACTTTATACAATTTTATCTATCGACTCCTTGATTTCATTATTATTGTACCCGGAAGCCATGCTCCCGGAATTATTGTTTTCGCTATTTTATCCTCATTTCAGGGTTAAGTATTGTATATTTCTTCAATTATTTTATTATTTCATGATCGAATTAATCACTTGTGTAGAAACCACATATAAATTCAACTGTACCGTTTTAACGAAAAAAACACGTGACTCGACATCATATATTTTTGGGCATTTAAAGTCCTCAGACTTCATTTTATTTACGAACAAATAGCCAGATAAGCATAGGGGCAAATAAAGGAATAAACTAAAATATTATGGTTTTTTGGTCAAATCCATATTGACCGGAAGCTCCTCTATTCTCCCGTATTAATAGTAGTAAAGTAACAGTAAAGTAATACAAGAAAACACATAATGAAGTCCGCTCGTCCCATAAGCACGGACTTACATTGCAAATATTTTACATACTGGTTCAAGTCATGCGTTTTAATTGGAAAACGCCTCAAGAAAGTTTAAGCTTTCAACTTATCTCGGTTTTATTCTTATATATATTAAACGTAAGCTCCAAATCCTCTTCGACATCCTAAAATCCTCAACACATCCAACTTGTGATCCAATACATCCCAATATAGTCAAACTATATATTACAATATGTTTACGTCATTAACAACTCATAATTAGTCCATTCGGCTCATTCAATGATTTAGCACCTAGGCTTAAAGTGACTAAAATTGCACTTCGCCCATATGGTCGGTTCTTGGTTTTCAGCCTCGTTTGTCATTTGTATTATAAAGTCCAGCCGATTCTTTAGAAACTCTAAACAACACAATTCATATCCACCCGCCAATACTATTCTTCTTCTTTTTTAACCAAAAATTTCAATTCTTAGAACCAATCAAACACGGATTCAACCAATCAAATATGGATCGGAATTTTAAATGAATTGGTGCACTATCATGAATAAGGCAATTTATAACTTAAATTTTACGGGCTTACATTTAAGGTATTACCATTAAATGAGTTATACTTTCAAAATTATAGGTTAAATTTTTATTTAATTTTTTTAAAAAAAAATTATTGCATTTTCACACACATATTTGTAATAACCCCAATTTTTAGTCTTATTTTTTTAATTAATCAAAAGAACAAAAGATGTAAACGTGTATAAAAGGGAAAACGAATCAGAACCCCTGGTTTGTAAACAAACAAAAAACGCAGAAGAAAAGAACGCACGAAAGAAAAGAGAGGGAGAAAAAGAAGATAAAAAATAGAAAAATTCGACTCAAACTATCAAGGTAATGTTCCTAAACTTATATTTTAGTTTATTACGTGATTATGAGAAAAATTTTATTGTAAAAACATGGAAAAATTGTAAGAATTGAGAAAGTCTAGTCTTAAGGTTCTTTTACTTAAATCATCAATTTAATGGGGCAAACTTTATCAAAATTATGGAATTCTCTCGCTAGGTAGAATCTATTGGTGGATATGATTCGAAAATTCTGACCCGTTGATTAGAGTTAAATTTTTGGGTTAATGTTTTGACTACGAGTTTGATTTGTTCTAAGAATTAAGAGAATGTTCACCTAAGAATTTTTTACCATTCTAAAACCATTTTTTGTAGTTTGAGGCGATCCAAAGACCCAAGAACATAGCAACAGGCTATTGGAAAGGTTGCTATAGTTATGAATTGAGGTAAGTGAGACTTTAAGCTTTGATGCTTATTTTTTAAAATTTATTTTGAGAATATTTTGTCTGCCCGATTGATATGTTAGGACAAGCGTGGACTTGATAGAATTGATAGTCTTTGACCGATTGCAAATATATAATTTTATAAAAATACTGAAATTAGGGGCATACATATTTTACCGTATTATATAAGAACTTATGCATACTGCCGTAGTATACCTTTGAGGCATTATATATGTTGTCTTCGACTCGTCGAAATGTTAGGTTAATTGTCTTAATTGTAATTTATGATAAGTCCTTAGTGTAGATTGTGTTGAAATACATAAAGTTCATTAAAATATATAATTTAAGAAAGGAAGCATGAATTTACGTAAACCCATGCCTCTCTGCTTAGATACGCTCTTGCAACCATGACATTAATTATTTATGATTTTTACTCAATGAAGTTTGAGTAATTGGATTACCTACTAAACACAAATCTAAAGTTTGTATTAATATTAATTTTTTTAAAAGAAATTTTTCGTTCTTATATAATATTTGAAATTTATTTATTAAAATTATTTTAATTTTATATATTATTCGCCTTAAACACGATTTGCTTATAATTTATATACAATTCTCTATTAATGTCTTATATTAAGGATTTGATTACACTCTTTTGAAATATAGTAGAATCTTGTGATGTTTCAGTCCATTCAGCTAAGCAATTGGCGAGTTCCAATGAAAGAGTTTGTCTTGAAACATCTTCTAATAACGCAACAGACACCAAATTCGTCGACCAAACTGCTTCTCAACCTGCTTGGCACCAAGGTTTTGCTCGAAAGGCAAGAACATCGAGGAACGAAATATTCAACTGAGGATGATGTTTTCTTAACTTTTAAAAATCGGAGAGAAGGTCCTTTAACTATTTGATACAAATTTGATATAATTATAATAATAGAAATTAAAAATAAATATGATACAATTAACTATATAGTATATAACTTATTTATAGCTTATCTACATTTTTCATAGATATTTTTTATACAATTAAATATAACTACAACATCATACAACTTAAATACAATTTTCATACAAATTTTATACAATATGTCTTTTTGTAAGTGGTGTGTTTTTCTTCCTCTCTGAAATTCTAATCAAAACTTTCTTTCTTAATAAAATTTTGATACATATCAACAACTTTATGTAAAAAAATAATATTTATAATTTAAATATAAATTTCATACAACGATTCATACATTATACAAGTATTTTTTTAGCTTTCATACACCATGCAAATAAAAAATATATATAATTACAACATAATACAATTTAAATACAATTTACATACAACTTTAATACAATTTCGTAAGTATATTTTATGTCATATGTTCTTCTTCTTCGAGTTTTAATCTGAATTGCAGCCAAAATCAAGTCTAATCTTCACCAAACACCCTCAACATTGAGATATAAAAGATTTCAAATTGTTTGCAACAACACCCCATCCAAACAAACAATAGATTTTGAAAACCCAAATTCGAATTCATAGCTTTAAAGCTTTTTAATGGCTGTCAATGGTGGAGAATCAAACGCCTTCAAAATTTATTGATTGACAATTTCAATTCGAACATCATTGTGCAACATGAAAGGAACTTGCTAAGTTAAAACTCTATATTGAAAAATTCATTGATGAATTCCCTGGAAAAAAAAAAAGAGAGGATAAAAAGCAAAGAAAAACGAAGGAAGAATATTGGGAAAAAAATAAAGAAGGAGAAAGAGAGAGAGACGAAAAGAGAGAGAGCAGGAATGAGAAATAAATATTTCCCTATTCAATTCATAATATAAAGGGATACTCATTAATATTAATTGTATATTATTGATAAATTGTATATCCCATATAATTAAGTTAAAACTTAATTATGAAGGATAATAAAGTTTCATATGTAGTATAGGAAAATAAAAATCCTCTTTTTAAATCATAAAAATCTCCAAGGTGTTAAAAATTTTCTTTCATTTTCCTGTTGGCTTCCTCCTTGGCCTTTATTTGTGATAAATTTTCTGTCAAGAGAACCACATGATGTTATTGAAATTTTGTATTAAGCATGCACAATTGGATAAAAAACTATGTATTGGGTCGGACATAATCGACCGCGTAAGGAGGATCAAGCCCGGGCACAATGTAAGACCGGGTTGCCTCAATCCGGGGTCAGCAAGACGAGTACGAAATTGGAGCAACCGAGATAAGGCAATCGGCATCGGTCGGCGAAGGCACACCTCTTAACGAAAGATCAGTTTCAACCGGATATCTCGTGGATTCCTGATATCTCGGCGGGAGTGAAGATCTCAACCGTTATAGACGTTAAACCATTAATTTTAGGAATTCCATCCCGTAATTGAAGGGATTTTATCTTGTAATTAGGTTTTTACCATATTGAGGAGTCTTCTTTTACCTATAAAAAGGGTATCTACCTTCATTGTAACACACAACAGTTACGAGAAAAATATTAAATATTTCAGCTGTCATTTATCAATATCAATCATCTTTTATTGTGTTTCATTCCATTATCAGCAATCCATTCAAATACAACGGTTTGATCGTTCTTTTGCTTATTAAAATTCAATTGCTTTACTTTATATCTTACATTGTATCAAATAAATTCGCACATCCTTAGCACTACGAACAAATTCAATTGTTGCTCGAATTTAAGGGTAAACAGTTTGGCGTCTACCGTGGGGCCAAGGATATTAGTGAATTTTTTGATACAATTCTCTGTTACACACTATTTTACACTTGCTCTTTGCAGAACCTTTTGATTTTTAGATCACAGCACAATCATGTCGCACTCACTCCCCGTCAACAATGAGTTTAACCACCAAGGCGAAAATAACGTTTTGCCCGGGAACGAGGTCCCGATCGACGCCAACTCCCAAATAGCAGTCGACGCTGATTAGACCCCTGGCCCATCAAACAGTGTTCGGGGGGAAAATCAGTCAGGGATTCAACATAGTGGAGGAAATGAAATCAGCCTCAAAGTAATATTTGATATGCTGCAAGCCCAGCAAGCGGCCACAACCCAATTACAAAGTTGCAATCGGAACCCGGGCGGAGCTGAAGCCATTTCTTCTCGAGGGGTAGCCCAACAAAATGAGCGGACCACAACGCAACCGAATGAGAACGGTTCAGGAATCAATTCCGGGATTATCAAAATGCTCGAGGAGTTGACTAAACGGGTCGAGACGGGTGAAAAAAGAATCGAGGCAAACGACAAGAAGGTTGAAATGTATAATTCAAGAATAGACCAGATACCGGGAGCCCCTCCGGTGTTGAAGGGTTTGGACTCGAAAAAGTTTGTGCAAAAACCTTTCCCGTCCAGCGCCGCTCCAAAACTGATTCCGAAAAAGTTTCGCATGCCCGAAATTCCCAAATATAACGGGACTTCGGATCCACACGAGCACGTGATGGCTTACACCTGTGCTATAAAAGGAAACGACCTCGAAGACGATGAAATCGAGTCCATCCTCCTGAAAAAATTTGGAGAGACTCTCTCCAAGGGAGCAATGACGTGGTATCACAACTTACCACCGAATTCCATTGATTCCTTTCCCATGCTCGCCGATACCTTCGTCAAAGCCCATGCGGGCACCATCAAGGTTGAAACGAGGAAATCAGATTTATTCAAAGTTCGACAACGTGACAACGAAATGCTAAGAGAGTTCGTGTCTCGCTTTCAAATGGAGCGAATGGACTTGCCACCGGTTACAGATGATTGGGCCGTGCAAGCCTTTACTCAAGGGCTCAATGCCAGAAGTTCTGCGGCGTCTCAGCAACTCAAACAGAGCTTGATTGAGTACCCATCCATCACTTGGGCAGACATTCACAACCGGTATTAGTCGAAGCTCAGGGTAGAAGATGATCAGATCGGGGTTTCATCGGGCTCTTCCTACCCTATCAGAACTTTTGATTGATCTCTAAGGGATAACTATTGAGAACCAAGGTCGAATCGAGATAGACACCGGCCATACCCAGAAGATCGAAGGATAGTCCCGAGGGGGCACAAATCCCCGAGACAGGAAAGCAGGAATGACCTCATCCAAAGGAACAGGAGACCGTTGCCGAAAAACAACTTCGAGAGAACCGGTAACCGCCAGGAAGCACCTCGTTTGTCCGAGTATAATTTTAATGTCGATTCGGCGACTCTTGTTTCAGCAATCGGTCGCATCAAAGACACCAAATGGCCAAGGCCGTTACAAATGGACCCTGCCAAGAGAGACGCCAACCTTATATGCAAGTATCATGGCTCTCACGGGCACAGAACGGAAGATTGCCGGCAGCTGAGAGAGGAAGTAGCCCGGTTGCTCGAAAACGGGCATCTTCGGGAATTCTAAGCGATCGAGCAAAGAACCACTATGAAAATAGGAACAGACTAGCAAATCAAGAAGAGCCGCGACACACAATCAACATGATAATCGGGGGAGCAGATGCGCCTCAAGTACCGGTGTTGAAACGCACCAAAATATCTATTACTTGAGAAAAACGTACTCGGGACTATGCGACAGAAGGAACTTTGTCTTTTAGTGACAAGGATATCGAAGGTCTTATACAACCTCATAATGATGCACTGGTGATCTCGATTCTAGTACATGATACCCGAGTGAAGCGCGTACTTATTGACCCTGGGAGCTCGGCCAATATAGTTCGATCTTGGGTCGTTGAGCAACTGGGTCTGTCAAATCAGATTATTTCTGATGTCCGGGTTCTCAATGGTTTCAACATGGCTTCGAAACAACCAAGGGTGAGATAATGTTGATGGTGAATATCGCTGGGACTGTCAGGGCAACAAAATTTTGCGTAATCGAAGGCGATATGAGATATAACGCTTTGCTTGGGAGGCCTTGGATACATGATATCAAGGCCGTACCCTCAACTTTACATCAAATGTTGAAGTTTCCATCGGCCGAGGGAGTCATCACCGTCTACGGGGAGCAGCATGCGGCGAGGGAAATGTTCGCAGTGGAGGAAGCGGCACCGAAATCTGCTGTTCCCCCACAGAAGGCTAAATAGCAATTAGAGAAGCCGCCTTCAACTAATGGGGTGAACAAGATCAGCTCGACGAAGATAGTTACGGGGTAGCCCGATCGTTTATTGTTCCGGATGAGTCCGACGCAACCAAGTCGACGGTCGAGGAGCTCGAACAAGTCTCGATCCGCGGCGACGCACCCGATCGAAAGGTATACCTGGGTTCGGGTTTAAACTCCGAGCTCAGGTCCAAATTACTTACTTTCCTTTCAGCTAATGAAAATTTCTTTGCTTGGTCCCATTTAGACATGACAGGCATACCACCGGAAATTGCAACGCACAAGCTTAGTGTCGACCCGAAATTTCGGCCGATGAATCGAAAAAGGAGACCTCAGTCTGAAGTTAAGCAGTCCTTCATCAAGGACGAGGTGACTAAACTCTTAAATATAGGGTCCATTCGAGAGGTCAAGTACCCAGAATGGTTGGCTAATGTAGTTGTAGTCCCTAAAAAGGGGAATAAACTTAGGATGTGTATAGATTATAAAGACCTAAATAAAGCATGCCCCAAAGATTCCTTCCCTTTGCCCAACATCGATCGCATGATCGATGCTACTGCTGGTCACGAGACTCTTAGTTTTCTCGACGCCTATTCTGGGTATAACCAGATACAAATGGATAAGGATGACCAAGAAAAAACATCCTTCATCACTAAGTATGGCACTTATTGGTATAATGTGATGCCTTTCGGGCTTAATAATGCAGGGGCGACATATCAATGCCTAGTAAATAAAATGTTTGAAAAACAACTAGGTAAAATGATGGAAGTTTATATCGATGGCATGTTGGTTAAGTCCCTGTGAGTAGAGGACCATTTAAGTCATTTGCAGGAAACGTTTGATGTTCTGAAGAAATACAACAAGAAATTGAATCCGGAGAAATGCGCGTTCGGAGTGGGCTCTGGGAAGTTCCTTGGGTTTATGGTCTCGAACCGGGGAATAGAAATCAACCCAGACAAAATTAAGGCCATCGAGGACCTAACGGTCGTCGACAGGGTCAAGGCCGTACAGAAATTGATAGGCCGGATTGTAGCTTTGGGCCGATTTATATCGAGATCGTCGGACAGGAGTCATCGATTCTTCAATTTACTAAAATAGAAGAACGAATTCTCATGGGGACCGGAGTGTCAGCATGATTGGAGGAACTAAAAAGGTATCTTTCTAGCCCGCCTTTACTACATACACCGAAGACAGGTGAACAGTTATACCTTTACCTCGCTGTATCGGAGATAACAGTGAGCGGGGTCCTGGTCCGAGAGGAACAAGGTACGCAATTTTCTATTTATTACGTTAGTAGGACATTAGGAGAAGCCGAGACCAGGTACCCACACTTAGAAAAATTAGCACTCGCTTTGTTGAGTGCCTCTAGGAAATTGAAACCATATTTTCAATGTCACCTAATATGCGTGGTGATGACTTACCCCCTTAGGAATTTTATGCATAAACTCGAGTTGTCGGGTCGATTGGCCAAGTGGGCCATCGAGATCAGTGGGTACGATATCGAGTATCGACCTCGACCTCGATAAAGTCTCAGGTGTTGGCCGATTTTGTCGCCGACTTCACGTCGTCGCTCATCCCCGAAGTCGAGAGAGAACTCATGGCTAAACCGGGGATTCCTTCGGGAGTGTGGACTCTGTTCACAGACGGTGCCTCAAATTCAAAGGGGTCGGGGCTAGGCATCATACTCAAGCCCCTGACCGGGAACACGATTAGACAATCTATTAGGACTATAAAACTGACTAACAATGAGGCCAAATATGAGGCTATGATCGCAGGTCTAGAATTGGCCAAGAACCTTGGAGCAGAAGTAATCGAGGCCAAGTGCGACTCCCTCCTTGTTGTCAACCAAGTGAATAGAACGTTCGAAGTCAGGGAAGGATGTATGCAAAGGTATGTGGATAAACTTGAGGTCACATTGCACAAGTTTAAGGAGTGGACCCTACAGCACATACCTCGTGAACAAAACAGCGAAGCCGATGCCCTCGCCAACTTAGGCTCATCGATCGAAGACGAAGAAATTGACTCCGAAAAAGTCGTGCAATTGTTAAGGTTGGTGGTGGAGGAAGGTCATGCTGAGGTCAACTCAACAAGCTTGACCTGGGATTGGAGAAATAAGTATATAGAGTATCTCAGCTCTGGTAAATGGCCATCCGATCCTAAAGAATCGAGAGCACTGCGCAAGAAGGCGGCCCGATTTTGTCTAGCCGATGATGGAACTCTATACAGAAGGACCTACGGAGGACCTCTAGCTATATGTCTCGGACCAGGAGACACCGAATATATCTTGAAAGAAATACGCAAAGGAGCTTGTGGCAACCATTCCGGCTCTGACTTATTAGTTCGAAAGGTGATTCGGGCCGGCTATTACTGGAACGACATGGAAAAGATTGCAAAGGAATTTGTATGCAAATGCAGTGGATGTCAAATACATGCACCAATAATCCACCAACTTGCAGAAATATTACATTCAATCATATCGCCATGGCCATTTATGAAGTGGGGGATGGACATTGTAGGTCCCCTCCCTCGAGCACCAGGTAAAGCTCAATTTATCCTTTTTATGACTGACTATTTTTCTAAGTGGGTGGAAGCACAGGCTTACGAGAAGGTCAGGGAAAAAGAGGTAATCGACTTCATATGGGACCATAGCATCTGCCGATTCGGGATGCCTTCAGAAATCGTATGCGATAATGGAAAACAATTCATTGGCAGTAAGATAACCAAGTTCTTCGGAGACAACAAGATCAAGAGGATATTGTCAACTCCATATCACCCTAGCGGCATCGGTCAAGCATAATCGACGAACAAAACCATAATCCAAAACCTGAAGAAAAGGCTAGTCGACGCTAAAGGAAAATGGAGGGAAATGCTACCCGAAGTCTTATGGGAGTACCGAACAACCGAAAACCAGTACCGGAGCCACCCCGTTTTCCTTAGTATATGGCACCGAAGCATTGATACCGGTTGAGGTAGGCAAACCAAGCATCAGGTTTCGACACGCAACCGAAGAATCTAACCGGGAGGCTATGAATATTAGTCTGGAACTCTTAGATGAAAGAAGAGAAGCCGCTCTAGTCCGAATGGCAGCTTAGAAACAAAGAATCGAGAGGTACTATAATCGGAGAACTCGTCTCCGATACTTCAGTGCGGGGGACTTGGTACTTAGGAGAATCACGCCCAATACCCGGGACCCCAACGGAGGAAAATTGGGACCGAACTGGGAAGGTCCCTATGTTGTATTAAAGGTCACCGGGAAGGGATCTTACAAGCTCGGGACTATGGATGGTAAGCTGCTACCAAATAATTGGAATGTGGGCCACTTGAAGCGATACTATTGTTAAGGTAACTTACTTCGCCTTTTTACTTTCTTTTTATTTTTGTTTATCGGCACTGACACATGTAGGATAGGTCGATATCAAGCAAGTCAGCACAAGGTATCAGGACTGAAAGCACGCGTTGCACTCTTTTTTTCTTCGACCGATTTTGTCCCAAATTGGATTTTACAGTGAGGTTTTTAATGAGGCAACCGTATGTCGTGCTAGCATAGATCAATCATTCATCGGAACTCACAAGTCTTATGTTAAACTCTAATGATGTTTCTTCTACTCACTTCGATTTCGAGGGGGCTACATAAAGATCGCTAGGAATTGATGTAAGGGTCAAACGGTCAGAAGAGCCGTACCCGAGTAGATCAATCTGATCCCCCTCCGTCAAATGAAGATGTACAAGCACATGAATATTAACAAAGTCATTTGGCACCTACATTGTATTCTTAAGCCCAAGGGATCTTTCATTTATCTTCGCATTATCAATAATTGACATTGGCAAAAGATGCACATTGAATCCGAAGGGGGATAAGGCCTAACAAGGCAAACCCCGAAATCGTCTGATCAGGCCAAGGCCTTGCTGAGTTAACAAAACGCGAAGGGAATTGAGATCGATCTAGGCAATCCCGGTTTATGAAAGGCCAAGGCCAAATTAAATTAAAAGCTCAGAACTGATCGAAGTTTGCAAGGGCAAGACTTCGACTATCCGAAACAAGGCTAAGGCCGAATCATATTGAAAGGGGTCTAATTTTTGCTAAGGCATGATCCCGATTCGCATACCAAAAAGCATAGCTTAATGGTCGAAAACAGAGCAAATAAAATGCGTTTAACCCGTTCTGAATTTGCAATAAGGCTGAGGCCGAACTAATTATTAACTAATTCAGTCGGTCGCAACTTATAATCCTAGCTAAGGCAGGAGATGGCAAGACATGAAAGTCAAGGCACAAAATCGAAATATAATAAAAGATGTTTATACATATGATGAAATTTTTTACATATCCGGGCTACAAAATATCGATACAACGTCAGTTCGAGCCATCTTCATTTCCTCGGGAAAGGTTTGCTTCCTCATATCAGCCTCAATCTTTGTTGCCTCAGCAATTTCGGAAGACAGATCGAAACCACGGGCTTGAAGCTCCTCAAGAACGGAAAGGCGAGTTTGGCACTTAGTGTATTCAACCAGCGTCTTCGGTTGCTCTTGGGCAACCTCGGCATCGGCTCTGTACTGAGCTATCAAGTCTTCAGCATTACCCTTGGTGATAGCAATCTCCGATTTTGCTTCCTGCAGCTGGTTGACCAGAATCACCCGATCTTGAGTAAGTGACTCAACTTGGAGCTGTTGGGATTCATTGTCCTTATTCAGAGCTCCGATTCTCTCCTGCGCCTCCGAGGCCTATTCCCTTAATCGAGTTTGGAGAGCCTCTTTCTCCGCAGTCAAAGTCTCGACCATGGCTCTCCACCCGCTCGTTTCAGCTTTGGCCTCGTGCAGTTCAAACCGGAGTCGGTCCAATCGGTTAGTCATTTGCCCTAGCTGGTCAACATCGTTGATATGCTCTCTCCTTACAAAATCCAGCTCGGCCCGGAGGCTCGATATCTGACTTTCGAGCCGCTGACGTTGAGCCCTTTCTTGTGTCATTCCTTCTTTGATTCGAAGGAACATTTCATGATAAAGCACCGAAGACTGTGGGAAATATGAATTAAAAACTGTCAGTACAGACTTAGAATCAAGACATTGAGCGTAATTTAAAACAAACAAGAAAGCATACCCTATTCGATGCTTGTTGAGCTTCATTGAACAAGCAAGCCCAATCCACTGCATTCATTGCGGCTTGGTCTTCATCAGTCACCAAGCAGTGGAGATAACTAGCCACGCCTACCGGTGCGCCTAGTGCTCGGACATCCTCGGGGACGGTGAAGGTTATCACCCTCTTCCGATCAGGGTTTGAGCTCGGAGCGGGGAATTTGTCGATCAATTTGACACCAGCCGACACCCCACTCATCTCGGCCGGGGGACTCCTTCTTGGGATTTCAAGCCCAAAGGTGTCAGCTGACGGCACCCCGTCGAAGAATTCTTCAAAGGTCCCAGCTGCAACTGGCTCCTTGCTCGGTGTGTGCATTCTTGCATCATGGGCTTCATTCAGAGGTGCCTCTGAAAAGGAAGGTGAATGCACCATCTCCGGAATGTCTGAGACCCTTTGTGTTGCCGCTCCTGTGTCGGACCGGTTCCCGGTCCCTGCTCTCACTTCGATGTTCTCTTCTTGGGAAGCGCAGGTCTCCTCCACACTCGGCTCGGGGACTGCCCGAGGGGATTTGTCGTTTAAGGTTTCGGGGCTCTTTTCCCCCTCGGAATCGTTGCTCAGTTGAATGGAAGGGTCGGTAACTTTGACTTTGCGAGCCCTCATCTTTTTCCTGCCTTTCTTCTTCTCGGGCTCAGCATGACCGGGAACCTCTTTCCTCTTCTTTCCTCCCTCTTTCCCCGATACGGGAAGGGGACGAGGAACTGCCTCACCAGTGGGTGCCGACCTCAACTCGGCATCCTTCGAGAGACCTGCAAAATGAATTTTCAAAAGGCTAAGTATTGATACCGATTATCTAGGAATAATATCAACATTACTGAAGCTCACCATGATTCTTGGCCTCCCAAAGGCCTTTCGATATCTCCTGCCAGGCCCGTTCCGAATAGGACCTTTGGGCCACGACCTTCCTGACCCACTCCTCTAAATGTTGAATCGCAGCCGGCGCCTGGGAAACAGCTGCATATCACAATACGCCGGTTAAACATTGGAAGAAAAACAATAAGTGATCTTAAGTGAAGAGGCGCTTACGTTTCATGTTCCACTTTTCAGGGAACGACATGTTATCGGCAGGGATCAGATCGGAGGTCTTGATTCGGACAAATCGATTATCCAGCCCCGGTCCCTATCTTCATCAATGCTCAAGAATGGGGCCTTGCTAGCCCGTCGAGCAAGTTTTATCAGTCCCCCTCGGAACATTCGGGGACTGTATAATCGGAGTAAGTGATCGATGGTAAAAGGGTGCCCCCCCTTCGACCTTACTCACAAAAAAGCGAAAGCGATAAACTATACGCCACACGGAGGGATGGACCTGACCCAGGGCAACGTTGTATCTCCTACAAAATTCAACGATTATAGGGTCCAAGGGTCCAAATGTGAATGGATAGGTATATACGCTGAGATAGCCCTCCACATGAGTGGTAATAGCTTCATCCGAGGAAGGGATTACCACGTCTTTATCGGTCCATTGGCATTCAGCCTTTACCCTGTCGAGATGCCTTTGAGTGATCAAGCTGATATACAACGAGACCGGTTCGCCTCGGCCAGGTACCGAGGAAGGCTTCTCGACTTTGAAGTCGGAACCTATAAAGCACCCAACTGGTATAAAAGCTTTTAATGCAGGTTCCATGGAGGGTTCCTCAACATGGACGGGCTCAGCCTCTTCAACAGACTGAGCAGGAGAAGGTTGTTGTTTCTGGGAAACTGATTTAGAAGTTTTGGCCATGACGATTGAAGAGGTAGAAGCAAGAAGTAAAAGAAAAGGGAGGTTTCTGATGAAGAAAGCTAATGGAAACAAATTGTTACGCAACGTAAAAGTAAAGAAGGAAATACAAAGAAGGAGAGAAGTATTTATACTTTCTCAAAAAGCGGCGGTTCAGAGCACGATGCAAAGAAACATTAAATGTTGTACGCAGAAGTTGCAGAGCCTGCAGATAGATGGGACAAGCAATGATTTCTTATGTTGGTGGTCACGTGCGTCATGGCGCTGCCGTCACACGCTAATAAGGAGTCCTTTAGGGTTGAGTGACTTGATGCCTCTGACTTCGAGTCAGGCTTAATGAAGGCATTGGTCGTTTAACCGGAGATCTCAAGGAACAGAGGTTCATATCGTTTTTTGTCCTTACTCTCCAATAAACGAGGGGACTATCTGTATTGGGTCAGATATAATCGACCGCATAAGGAGGATCGAGCCCGGGCAAGATGCAAGACCGGTTTGCTTCAATCCGGGGTCAGCAAGACGGGTACGGAACTGGAGCAACCGAGATAAGGCAATCGACATCGGTCGGCGAAGGCACACCTCGTAACGAAAGATCAGTTTCAACCGAATATCTCGTGGATTCCTGATATCTCGGCGGGAGTGAAGATCTCAACCGTTATAGACGTTAAACCATTATTTAAGGAATTCCATCCCGTAATTGAAGGGATTTTATCTTGTAATTAGGTTTTTACCATATTGAGGAGTCTCCTTTTACCTATAAGAAGGGTATCTACCTTCATTGTAAAACATAACAGTTGCGAGAAAAATACTAAATATTTCTGCTGTCATCTATCAATATCAATCGTCTTTTATTGTGTTCACTTCATTATCAGCAATCCATTCAAATATTGCTGTTTGATCGTTCTTTTGCTTATTAAAATTCAATTGCTTTACATTATATCTTACATTGTATCAAATCAATTCGTACATCCTTAGCACTACGAACAAATTCAATTGTTACTCGAATTTAAGGGTAAACAGTTTGGCGCCCACCGTGGGGCCAAGGATATTAGTGAATTTTTTGATACAATTAT
>MCJB01000821.1:3730-17351 GCA_002018475.1 Nicotiana obtusifolia | reverse complement strand
GTATCAAACCAGTAAGCACAAGGCATTAGGACTGAATGCACGTGTTGCACTCTTTTTCCCTTCGACTGGTTTTGTCCCAAATTGGGTTTTACGGCAAGGTTTTTAATGAGGCAACCATAAATCGTGCAAACATAGATCAGTCATTCATCAGAGTTCACAAATTTGATATTCAACTCTAATGTTGTTTTCGAAATCTTCATTTACTTACTTCGATTTCAAGGGGACTTCACAAAGATCGCTAGGAACCAATGTAAGGGTCAAACGGTCAGAAGAACCGTGCCCGAATAGATCGGTCTGCCCCCTCATTAAACAAAGATGTACAAGCATATGAATATTAACAAAGTCTTTTGGCATCAACATTGTGTTTTTAAGCCCAAGGGCTTCTTCGATTATCATCGCATTATCAAGAGTTGATATTGTCAAAATATGCATACCGGACTCGAAGGGGAGTAAGACCTAACAAGGCAAACCCCAGAATCGATTACTAGGCCAAGGCCGTATTGAGTTAACAAAACTCGAAGGGTAATAAGACCGATTCAGGCAACCCCAGTTTATAAAAGGCTAAGGCCAAACTAAACTAAAATTTGAAAATGATTGGAGCTTGCAAAGGCAAGACCTCGAGTCTCTAAAATGGAGCTAAGGCCAAGTTAAGTTATTGAAATTTGAAAGGGATTAAATTCTGCCAAGACATGATCCCGATTCTTTAACAGGCCAAAAGGGGCACGAGGACAGACGAGGCTCGTTTAGCCCATCCCCGGATTTGAGATAGGGCCAAGGCTAAATCATTTTTAAATCTATCAAGACCAATTATGCTCGTTAACCGGTCGAGTTTCTTCCAAGGTGTGGATCTTATTCAGTTATTCATAAGTAAATTTTTACGAGGAAAATTTGTGATCCTAGCTAAGGTAGGAAAACTACAGGATACGAAAATTGCAGAGCAAAGTCAAATAAAATAGAGGTGTTTTATAAGCCACGAGGGAATCTCCTTTATACATTCAGATTACAGAAATGACACTTCATTCTAAAAACAGTGTCAGTCGGAACCGTCTTCATCTTACTCGGGGAAAGCTTGCTTCCTCATTTCGGCTTCGATCCTCGCTTCTTCTTCAACTTCGGAGGACAAATCGAAGCCCCGAGCTTGCAGCTCCTTGAGAACGGAGAGTCGGGTCTGGCACTTAGTATATTCAACCAGCATCTTTGATTGCTCCTGGGCGGCTTCGGCATCGGCTCTGTATTGAGCTATTAAATCATCAGCATCGGGCTTGGTGGTAGCAATCTGAGACCTTGTTGCTTGTAGCTCGTTGACCAGAATATCCCGATCCTGGGTGAGTGATTCGACCTGGTAATGAAGAGACTCGGTGTTCTTGGTCAAAACTCCGATTTTCTCTTGAGCCTCTGAAACTTGCTCTTCTAAGCGAGCCTGGAGATTTTCTTTTTCCGAAGTCAGAGTTTCAACTATGTTCTTCCACCCACTGGCCTCGGCCTTAGCTTCGTTCGCCTCAAACCGGAATAGATCTATCCGGTCGGTCTGCTGCCCCAGCTGGTCGGTCACTTTGCTATGCTCCCTCCGCAAGAAGTCTAGCTCGGTTCGAAGGTTCGATATCTCGCCTTCGAGCCGCTAACGCTGTAACCATTCTTATGTCATTCCTTCCTTGATCCGAAGGAACGCCTCATGGTGAAGCACCGAAGCCTGTAAAGTATACACACTAAGACAGTCAGTTCAAATTTAGGGATAAGGTATTAGATATAAGGTAGGACATATGAGGAAGCATACCTTGTACGATGCCTGCTGGGCTTCGTTGAATAGGCATGCCCAGTCCACTGCATTCATCGCGGCCTGGTCCTCATCGGTCACCAAGCAGTAGAGATAGCTGGCCATGCCTACGGGCGCACCCAATGCTCGAGCATCCTCGGGGACGGTGAACTTTATCACCCTCTTCCGATCGGGGTTGGAACTCGGAGCAGGAAATCTGTCGATCAATTTGGTACCGACAGACGCCCCACTAGTCTCGGTAGGGGGACTCCTCCTTGGCACTTCAACCCCGAAGGTATCAGCCGATGGCACCCCATCGAAAAACTCTTCAAAGGCTCCAGTTGTGACCGGACCTTTACTCGGTGTATGCATTCTCGCAGCCTGAGCCTCACTCAGAGTTGCCTCTGAAAAGGAGGGTGAATCTATCATCTCCGAGAGGTCCGAAACCCCTTGTGTTGCCCCTCCTGTGTCGACCCGAATCCCGGTCCTCATTCTCACCTCGAGATCCTCCTCTCGAGGAATGCAAGCCTCACCGACCATTGACTCAGGGACTGCCCGAGGTGGCTCGTTGTTTAGAGTTTCGGGGCCCCTTTTCTCATCGGAGCCATCGCTCACTTGGATGGTCGGGTCGGTGACTGTGACTTTGCGAGCCCTCATCTTTTTCCTGCTTTTCCTTTTCTCGGGCTCTACGGGACCGGGAACTTCTTTTATCTTTCCCCCCTTCCTTCTTCGAAATGGGGGGAGGGCGAGGAACTTCTCCACCGGTAAGTGCCGGCCTCATCTCAGCATCTTTTGAGAGGCCTACAAAACGTGATTCTGAAGGTTAGAAATAACATCGATCACTCGAGATGAGAAAGACAAGTATAACCGGGCTCACCATGATTTTTGGCCTCCCAAAGGCCTTTCGATATTTCTCGCCAGGCTCCCTCCGAGTAGGTCCTTTGAGCCACTACTCTCCGGACCCACTCCTCCAAGTGTTGAATTGCGGCCGGTGTCTGGAAGACGGATGCACCTTACAGAACATATCGATTAAGCATTAGTAGGAAACAATAAATGGTTTTAGGTAAAAAGACGCTTACGTCTCAAGTTCCACTTCTCAGGGAACGGCATGTCTTCTGCGGGGATCAAATCGGAGGTCCTTATTCGGACAAACCGGCTTATCCAGCCCCAATTTTTGTCTTCATCAATGCTCGAGAACGGAGCCTTGCTGGCCCGGCGAGCAAGTTTTATTAGTCCCCTTGGAACATCCGGGGACTGTACAATCGGAGTAGGTGGTCAACGGTGAAGGGATGCCCCCCTTCAACCTTACTCACGAAGAAGCGGAAAAGATGGACTATACGCCAAACGGAGGGATGAACCTGGCCCAGAGTAACATTGTATCTTCTACAAAATTCGACAATTATGGGATCCAGGGATCCTACGTAAAAGGATAAGTATAGACACTGAGGTAACCTTCCACATGAGTGGTAATCGATTTGTTCGGAGAAGGGACCACCACATCTTTGTCGGCCCATTTACACTCTGCCCTTACCCTGTCAAGGATTTTGTGGGTGATCGAGCTGATGTACATTGAGACCGGTTCGCCTCGGCCAGGCACTGAAGAAGGCTTCTCGACTTTGAAGTCGGAACCGATAAAACACCCAACAGGCACAAAGGCCTTCAAAGGAGGTTCCGTGGAGGTTCCTCAACGTGAACGGGCTCAGCCTCTTCAGTAGGCTGAGAAGGTGAAGATTGTTACTTCTGTGGAACAGATTTAGAAGTTTTTGCCATTGCAATTGAAGTTATAATAGCGAGAGTAAAGGATTGTGATTTGCAAGAGAAATTTTATGATGCAAAGATGCAGAAAGCTGAAGCAGTGGATTGTGAGCAACGTAAAGTTTTGGAACTGAGGAGTGAGGGAGGTATTTATACTTTCCCAAAGACGGCGGTTCAGAGCACGAGGTAGAGGAACATTAAATGATCTTGGCAGAAATTACTGGGTTTACTGCAGGATGGGACATGCGATGATATTCTTTGACAGCAGTCACATGCGTCACTGCGCTGTCGTCACCCGCTAATGAAATGTTTCTGAGTTGAGTGATTTGATGCTTCGGATTTTGTGTCGTGTTCAATAAATATGCCATTGTTTGACCTAATTTCGAGAGGCGGCGGTTCATATCGTTTTTTGTCATTACTCTCCAATAAACGAGGGGACAATCTGTTTTGGGTTGGACGCAATCGAACATACAAGGAGGATCGGGTCCAAGTGTAGTCCAGAGTCGGATTGCTTCAAATCGGAACCAGCATTTCGGGAAGGAAAGCTCGAGGTCAGGCGCGGAGTCAGAGCGGTCGGGATAAGGCGATCGAAACCGGCCTGGTTAAAGGCATTTCATGGTAAAATATCAGTTTCGTGTAACGGAAAAGCCAAAAATCTCGTGAAGCATAAATATCTCGGCGAAAATCACGGCCTCAATCCTCAGAGACGTTAAACCAATATTTTTAGGGATAATCCATTCTGCAATTAAGTCTTTTACCATATGTAGAATTCTCCTCTTGCATATAAAGGGGCATTTAACCTCATTGTATAGACGACACACATCACTGACAGTACTGATTATCATTTTCTATCTATCTCTTATAAAAGTTATCTATTTTTCATTGCGTATTGCTCCAACACAGAAAATTCATTTAATCTCAACGGTTTGATTATTCTTTTATTTACTTAAGTCAATTCTTGTTCGTTGTTATATTTTTCATTGTATCGAATTAGTTCACGTATCCTTAGCACCGCGAATAAATTCAATTGTTACTCATATTTTACAGTAAACACCAAACTCTAACGAAAATAATACTCCAACAATTTGGGTTCAATTCATCACCAGAAAGCAAGAAATCAAATACACTACTCACACCCTAAAGATTAAAGAGAAAAGGAACGATTAAAGAAAAAACTACCCAAATTGGAAAAAAAACTTACACATGAAATAGGTTTCTCAAAGAGTGCCTTCGGGATCGAAAATTTCTCGCGGTTGGGGTCGATTTCTCGCACCTGTAATCGCTGCCTTAGTGATTTTTAACTTTAGCAAATTTTCGCTGCCTTCGCTCCTTAAAATCATTTATCAATTTCTGATGTCTTTGCCCCTTTGATAACTTTTTGCAATTTCTGATGTCTTCCTTTAATTTGGGTTTGGATTTTTCAGAGATGAAAGGGGGAAAAGAATAAGAGGGTTTTTAGAGGATTGCATCATGGGTGGGGGGAAATAGCTAGGTTTGGGGATATTTGTGGGGAAATGGGTTTATGTTTGAGCAAAAAGAAAAGTTTAATGGGTTTAAGTTTGAGCAAAATATTTCTTAATGTATTATATTAAAAAAAGATTAAATAATCAAAAAATAAAGAAAAAACATTGGATTTGTTTTGGCGGGTGTAGCAAAATTTAGGGGGAATCGGGAGGGAATAAATACCCTTTCCAATATGATAAAACCGTTGCCTTAAAGCAATATCTTGGGATAGTTTACGAAGTCGTTACAATAGACAGACCTATGGCAATGGTTTTAACACAATCATAACGGTTTGATTGTTGAAGTGTGTCGATATCACCTAAAATCTATTGCAACGGTTGTAGCCATTACCAATCAGGCTGTATGGCAATGGTTTTTGAACCGTTGCAAAAATTACTGTGCCACAAGATTCGTCCATAGCAAGATTTATGGACGCTTGGATCTTCTCCAAGGCTAACCAACGCCTTTTCTTGTCTTGTTCATAGATGGCATTGATAACACTTGATCAAATTTATTTGCATCACAACCTCCACTCCACGACAGTGAATTAACCAAGTATTTCATCAGAGCCTAGGAAGAGATATACTTTGAAAATATGATGGGAATGATGGGACAGAAATTCCTCGACCTGGTCAAGATGGTAGATTTCTTTGAAGAGGGCATAAGATCCGCTAAAGTACAATCCAGGGCAGCGCTGCAAATGGCCAGCAAGGCCTTCCAATCAGGGTCAATTAGTCGTGGAAGGAAGAAGAGAGAGGAGGTCTCAGCAGTCGTCCCTTACTATCAACCCAACCCACATCACAGAAACACTTCTTATTACCCAAACAATCATTCACCACCGCCCACCTACGCTCAACTCTATAACACCCAGCCATATTATCGTCCTCAACCACAATACAACCCTCCTTGAGCAAACAATAACCCAAACCCACAACGACCATATGCTTATGTCCAAAGCACAAGGCACCAAAGCCGAATGCACCATGCCCTCATCCCAAATTTGAAGAGAGGCGTCTAGAATAATACCCTGATTGCTGAGCCTCTGGCCCAATTGTTCGAGAGATTTAGAGGGGTCCTAGAATTATACATCCAGTTTAAGAAAGGGTTCCTGAGTATCCTTCCAAATATTTTGGTGCAACTAAAAGGTGCGTGTAGTATTCCAATGTACCTGGTCACGATACTGAAGATTGTTTTAAGCTAAAAAATGAGATTGAAAAACTGATCAAAAACGGAGCCATTATGTGCACTCCGACGCCGCCAAATGTGAACTGCAATCCGTTGCCAAATCACCGAAACTAGGGAGTTAACATGATCACATTGGACGAAAAGTATGACCTAAAGGGAACGATTGTCACTATAGGAAATGCAGAAGTCGCCAGATTCCTCCTCAAATGGCTCCAATGATTATAGTAAAAGTAAGACCTACAGTGACAGTTCAGAGTTATCAGCGATAACCTGTCGATGCCACCGGAGATGAAGAAAGTCGGCAATACAATATCACCCTCTGGACGTAGTAGTAGAAGGGACGGCAAAAATGACAGCCTTTGTCGCAGCCCATGGCATAACTAGGTATGGAAGATACTACGCTCTTGAAGTTACCAATTGAGGGAACTTGGGACGAGAGCAAAATTGGAGAAGGAATATAACAGACCAAAAAGCTGCCGAGTTTGGAAAATAATGTCGACCAAAGAGTACTTCGTGGAGGAACAGCTAAAGAAAAGACCAGCATAGATATAAATCATAGATTTGTTAGTAAGCTCCGACAATCATAAGGACGCTCTGTGGGAAGTACTAAGTAGCGTAAGTGTACCAAGCAACACCACCAGTGAGGCGCTGGCCATGAAAATTGGGAAAACGGTCGAAGCAAATATGATAACTTTTAAAAGAGATGAACATCCTATCGAAGGCACAGGTCACAACAAAGCTCTTCATATCACTGTCAAATATGGGGACAAAGTGGTGTCTCGAGTGTTGGTTAATGGAGGGTCAGTAGTCAACATTTATCCGCTCTTCAACCTACTGGAGTTAGAAATTCATTTGAGGGAAGTCAAGGAAAGCCATGTGAGGGTGAGGGCCTTTAACGGTTTGCAAAAGGATGTTATTAGAAAAATTTATTTGGCCCGACAAATCAGGCCGGTCAAATTTCCCATATTGTTTCATGTAATGGACATCTCTTATTCCTATAGCTTGCTGTTGGGAAGGCCCTGGATACACATGGAAGGGGTCGTCCCATCCTCTTAACACCAATGCATGAAATTTGAGTGGGGATGTCAGGAGATCGTGGTCCATAACGAGTGGGGTCACTCCACCTAGTAGGAGCATGTTGTTCCACTCATTGAAGGTCTAGAAGGAGTTGATTTCCATGTAGCGAAATCCTGCAGACTACCGAAATGGAAGAGACTGAACAAAACTTGGGAATGCATGTCACTTTATAGATCCAAGACGGCTATGGGTGAGATGATATAATATGGATACAAGCCATGAACAGGGCTGGGAGCCAGGTCGGACGGGATCAGTGCCGGTTAAACCTAACAGGCAGAAAGGAAGGGCTAGCATAAAATATCAGCCTTCGGAGGGGAAAACTCATAACGGCAGCTCGGGGAAAAATGTTTTTGTGCCAGAGAATGTTTCAAGTCCAGGTTAGGGTTCAATACCAGAAGATGACATCATCGACGGGATGGGAAAGATGTTCGTGAATATGATTGAAGAATGCTGTGAAGGGATTTACATCAAGACACCAACTATCAAGAATACCGAACCAAGGGAAGAGCTACAGAATTGGACCGTCGGTGCGTCTTTGGTTCGATGGGAGTCTTGGTCGTATGGAACAGCAAAATATTTCTATTGAAAAGCGCACGGTCAATTGAGGTCTACACCGTGTTTGTACCTTTTTGTCATTTGCCTCTTTTGAATGCTTAATATGTTCTTTTTTTGACGAAATAGAAAAAAATCATTTTCTCAAATATTGCAAGATTATTTGCTGCCTCATTTATACTTAGCTTTTCTTTTTAGTAATAAAAATGCTAAACACCTGCGTTCCACGATTCTGACATGTAACAAAACATGTCGAGTGCAACGAACCAGATTATCAGGAGTATGATGAGAGTATGGTGCCAGACAATCTCCCGCAGGAGATCAAATAGCTTGAGAGTTAGAAAAATCTCAACACCAAAGAAACAGAAGTTGTCAATCTTGGAAGTGAAGAAGACGTGAAAGAAACCATAATAAGCATTCATCAAGAAGCTGAGCAGAAGGAAAAACCGGTTGAGCTCCTCCGACACTACATCGATGTGTTCGCATGGTCATATAATGATATGCCGTGATTAAGCACTGACATTGTCTCACATCGATTTCCCACCTATCTGACTAGACCTTCGGTCAAGCAGAAACCCAAGAAATTCAAATCTGATTTAAGTTTGAGGATAAAGGAAGAAGTTACCAAGCAGATAAAGGCGAATCTGGTAAGGATCACCAATTATCCCAGTTGGTTGGCAAATTTTGTCCTTTTAACCAAGATAAACGGAAAGATCAAAATATGTTTGGTACTTCTGTACATGCACTACATAAAGGAACTATGCAAGAAGTTCGTGAAGATTGAGTTCAAGCACGTCCCTAGGACTTAGAACGAGTTCGTCGACGCCCTTGCACCCTATCATCTATGATTCAGCATCTAGACATGAACTACATCGACCCTATCAAGGTAGAGATCAGGGATCAACATGCGTATTGCTTCCATGTAGATGGAGAACCAGAAGTCAACAATTGTATCACGACATCAGGAAATTCCTTGCAACTAGAGAATACCGGAAGAATGCTACTAATGGTCAAAATCCAGCCTCAGGAGGCTCGCAAACCACATTTTCCTCAACGGGGAAGTCTTGTACAGGAGGAGACTAGACTTAGGTTTGTTGGGATGTGTAGACGCTGCCGAGGCAACCAGGTTACTGGAAGAAATACACGCAGTAATGGGCGGACCCCACATGAATTGGGTGACATTAGCCTAGAAGATCTTGAGAGCTGGATAATTTTGGATGACTACAGAAAGCAACAACATATGCTACGTACAAAAGTGTCACCGGTGCCAGATTCACGGGGATTTCAATTGGGTTCAGCCAAATGACCTTAACGTAAAGGGATAAGCCTGGTCGTTCGCCGTTTGGGACATGGATGTGATTAGACCTATAGAGCCTTCCGCATCAAATAGACGTGGCTTCATCTCTGTAGCTATTGGCTATTTCACCAAATGGGTCGAGGCATCTAATTACAAGGCCGTTACAAAGAAAGTAGAAGTAGATTTCGTCCGGAACAACATTGTCTGCAGATTTGGAATACCGGAGTCTATCAGCACATCACTGAAAATGCCACTAACCTCAATACTGACTTCATGACAGAAATCTGTGAGAGATTCAAAATCGTCCACCGCAATTCCATAGCCTACAGACCACAAATGAATGGGGCAGTCGCGGCAGCCAACAAGAATACAACAGGATTCTATGAAAGACAGTGGATAATCACAGACAATTGCACGAGAAACTATCTTTCGCTTTACTAGGGTATTGGACCACCACGAGAACATCCACTGGGGCAACGTCGTACATGTTGGTATATGACATTGAAGCTGTAATAAGACCAGAGGTTGAAATACCATCTTTAAGGGTCATTCACGAGGATAAGTTGGACGATGCAGAGTGGATACGGCTCAGATAGGAGCAACTCATGCTCATCGGGGAAAAGGGAATGGATGCAGTATACCATGGTCAGCTATATAAGAACAGGATGGTCAGTGCATTTAACAAGAGAGTGAAGCCTCGCCAGTTCGCACCGGGGCAGTTGGTCTTGAAGAAAATCTTTCCCCACCAAGAGGAAGTCAAAGGAAAGTTCGCACCAAACTGGCAAGGTCCTTATGTGGTGCATCGAGCACTGTCAGGTGGAGCTCTTATCTTGACATAAATAGATTTAAGAATCAACATGAAGCCTCTCAACTCAAACACAATCGAGAGATACTATGTTTGAAGACAAATAGGGTTAGGCTTTGCTGTAATAGAACTACGTTCAATATGACTTCCCACGGAGGGATACGTAGGCAACCCATGTAGGGTTTGGTTTCTCTCCCCCCTTCTCTTTTGTAAAAGAAAAACAAAATATCACAAATGTATGTTGCTCCGAAATGACGCCGACTTGATTTCCTGAGAAAAGAATATGTAGTCAATCCTCATCGGAATCAATCGTCTTTTGTAATTGAACTACGTTATGGCCTGATTTTATATTGATACGTAGGCAGTCCGAGCTAGACTCGGCTACTTTCACTCTTAATCTCATTATTTTGCATCTATTGTAATTAAACTATGTCTTGACTTGATTCCATTTTGATACGTAGGTTGCATGAGTCAGGCTCGGTCATCTTCATTGTATTTTATCATAATCCACGAACTATGTTGTGATACCCCGTAAATTCACCTATGTGATTATGCCGTAATGTGGTAAGTGTGTATGAGCCTAAGAATAAGAAGAATGGTTGAAATATATTGAAAAATGTTAAGAAAAAAAAAGGCGGGAAAAACAAAATGAACGAAAGGCGTAAGAGTCTTACAAATGAGCAAAAGCGACGGCAGTGTGAGGAAAGCGAACCGCGAAATGAAAAAGTGGTTCGCGAAATCCCCCTACCCATCGCGAACACGGACAGAACGTGGAGGAGCCATTTCGCGACAAGAAAGCGATTCGCTTTCTTGAAAAGCGAATCGCGAAATGGGCATGGGCATCGCAAACTGAAGCAGAAAGTTTAGGCGAGAAAAGCGACGGGAAAAGCGGTTTGTGAAATGGAAAAGCGAACCGCGAAATTGCCCATCCACGTCGCGAATTGAAACAGAAACTTGGGTCGTATTTCGCGACCAAAAAGCGGTCCGCGAAACCCAAAAGCGAACCACGAAATCCCTCCCCTACGTCGCGAATTTGACAATATACTGAAATTAAATTTCTGATTCTTTGGCCTATAAAAGAGACCTACACTCGTTCATTCTTCATTTTACAAGACCCAAAACATAAGAAAACTCTCAAGAAACATCTCTCAAAGAACCCATAGCCCTAATTGATCTCTCTTCATCCAAACACAAGAAATCAAAGAAGAAAGCATAAAAATTGAAGAAGAAGAAGAAGCCCTAGCTGAAGCTTGTCTCTTGCAAACCCAAAATCAAAGGCAAACTTAAAGGTTGAAGAATCGAGGAAGAGAAATAGGCTAATCAACATGCAAGGTAAGTTCTTCCACCCATTTACTTAGGGATTCTTGGGAATCCATCACATGCATGTAGGAATCCATGAAAATGAGAAAGAAAGTTATGGGTCTAAATTAATCACCTCCAATAGAGTGGGTCATGAACGATTTTGAGTTGCATGTGTCATAAACATGCTTAATAAGACTAAGAAGGAAGAAATTAGGGAAAAGCATCACATAAACTTCTGAGATTGGATAATAGTAGCTATGAAGCATTGTAGAGTAACGATTGAGTTGTTCCCAAATTGTAGATTAAAGAGTTGGAAGCGGATGTTGTATAAATATATGCGTTCCAGGTATGTAAGACTATACCGTTCTTTCTTTCGCAAGATTCTTGTCGAATACAATGTCTCAAAGAAACCCCAAAAGAATACTCTATTCTTAGAAGCTAAGAGAGCTTGTATTGATTCCCTCTTACGGAAGTCTCTATATGTTGCCATCTATTTGACACTATGTCACTTTATGAGTTCAGTCGATATAAGCACTAAGTGTCGGGACACTATGAGAAAGGAGAGTAATAAGAGTAACAAGTAAGAACATAAGTCGTAAGTAAGCTTGCTATGAATTGAATGTATATGTATGTTTGTATATAATTGAATTGGCATGACCCCATGAAATAAAGAAGCGATTGAATGAGTCAACTTGTGATAGTTGTTTATATACCGAGCCATCTTATAAGTCGGTCGGACAGGCACCTAATGTGCAATTATATATTTATATATATATAAAAAGGATATATACACCGGACCGAGCAATAGCCGGACGGGTAGTTATAGACACCGAGCCACGATAAATTCGGCCGGGCAGTGATAGCTAAATATATATAAACACCGAGCCATGATGAATTCGGCCGGGCAGTGATGACGTATAAACACCGAGCCATGATGAATTCGCCCGGGCAGTGATGACGTATAAACACCGAGCCATGATGAATTCGGCCGGGCAGTGATAGCTAAGGATATATATAAACACCGAGCCATGATGAATTCGGCCGGGCAGTGATGACGTATAAACACCGATTAGTCGGGAAGGTAATAATAATGATATTAGTAATAAAGCCCGCAGAGGCATATTTATTGATTATAGCCCTATATGGACGTATGCATTGCGACTGTCCAAAGTAATGATTATGTGATGTATGTGTTGCACTAACTTACTTAAAAGTAAGAAACCCACAGTAAAGCAGGTGTAAACTAAAGAGGTGAATACTTAATGCTTTTGATATAATGAACATGTGAGAATGAAGTATGTCTTAATTCTTCGAAATGATGGAAATGAGTTCCATAACGAGTATGTTAAAGGTATGCTGCCCTCGAAGGTAAATCCTAGTATCATGAGTTGTATACTCCTACCGTATTGCTTATGTTATTGCTTTCAGTTTTATATTCCTGTCTTACATACTCAGTACATATTTCGTACTGACGTCCTTTGTTTGTGGACGCTGCATATCGTGCTGCAGGCCCAAATAGATTGACAGGTGAAGCTCCTCCTCCACAGTAGGCTACCAGACCAGCAGAAATAGCAAGGTTCATCTTTCGGACTTGCTATACTTGGGTATCTTTTGCATAAATATTTTTGGGCATGTCGGGGTCCTGTTCCGACTAAGTATTTTGTATGTACTCCATAGAGGCTCATTAGACAAGATGTCAGTGTATGTATAGATAGAAGTTGGGCTATGTGTATTTATGTCGCCTTGTTGGCATCGTATATATTTTGTCATATGGTTTTGTATATAAATGTATATAGCCCAGTGGGTTATGTTGTGGGTGAATGTATGTTTATGTTATGGTATATGGTTGTGACAGGTAATGTCATTATAGTTGACAGGCATAATGTTGTATTGCCGTTCCGGCAAGTATGTACACCTTATGAATAATAAGGGTAGTCATGTACAGGGTTCGCCGGTACTCTGCAAGCAGGGTTCGGTGCCCGGTCGCGGGCCCCCTAGGTTGGGTCGCGACATATGTTCAGACCTGATTCCGTTTTGGATACATAGGCAACCTGAAAGGGTACAGTCATAACCTTAGGAAAACCTTTGTAATGCATTAGTTTGAATTAGGATGCAGTCATAACGGCGAGCAACTGCATTGTCAGAAGTATCACTGACGATCAACATCAACGAGATAAAGTATACAAGAAGAAACGTTTGGATGTGGAAAACTATTCGTAACATGTCATGTTCCGTAACGATGACATTTGCCTTAAAAATAAAGTATTTTCAAAAGGTTTTCTAAAAAACACAGTAATTTGTTCCGTCTACCGTACTTCGCGGCGCAACCATATCAAAGGCCGGCGCAAACCAACACTGTGGTCGACACAAACGAACCTCCTCCCCCCCCCCC
>MCJB01000820.1:0-26119 GCA_002018475.1 Nicotiana obtusifolia | reverse complement strand
ATAACTTCGAAATCGAACTCTTGCAGCAGTAACACCCATCGGATTAGTCGTGGCATTCCATCTTTCTTCACTATGAAATAACATAGAGCTGCATGATCAGTATACACAATCACTTTAGAGACCAATAGATACGCACGGAACTTCTCGAATGCGTACACAATATCTAGCAGTTCCTACTTGGTTACAGTGTAATTCATCTGCGCCCCATTAAGTGTCTTGCTAGCATAGTATATTGGGTGAAGAACTTTATTGTGTCTTTGTCCCAGCATAACTCCAATAGCTACCCCGCTAGCATCACACATAAGCTCAAAGGGCAGCGACCAATCAGGTGTGACAATAATAGGTGCCGTGGTGAGCTTTGTTTCCAGTTCCTCAAAAGCTGCGAGGCATTTTTCATCAAATACGAACTTGGCATCCTTCTCTAGGAGTTTACACATTGGGTGTGCAATCTTTGAGAAGTCCTTAATGAACCGCCTGTAGAATCCAGCATGCCCCAAAAAGCTACGGACACCTTTTACGGATGTGGGTGGAGGGAGTTTGGAGATGATCTCAATTTTAGCTTTATCCACCTCTATGCCACGCCTGGAGATTTTATGTCCCAGAACAATACCTTCATCCACCATGAAGTAGCATTTCTCCTAATTTAGTACAAGGTTTGTCTCTTCGCATCGCTTTAGCACTTGTTTCAGATTTTTCAGGCAGTGCTCAAAAGTTTCCCCGACTACCGAGAAATCGTCCATAAAGACCTCAAGGAAATCCTCTACCATATCAGAAAAGATAGACATCATACACCTCTGGAAGGTGGCTGGAGCATTGCATAAGCCGAATGGCATTCGACTGAAAGCGAATGTCCCATATGGGCATGTGAACGTTGTCTTCTCTTGGTCCTCCAAAGCTATATTGATCTGATTATGCCCAGAGTATCCGTCGAGGAAGTAATAAAAGGACTTTCCGACTAGCCGATCAAGCATTTGATCAATAAAAGGAATAGGAAAATGGTCCTTACATGTGGCACTATTGAGCTTTCTGTAATCCATGCATACCCGCCATCCGGTTACTGTCCTTGTTGGAATCAGCTCGTTCTTTTCATTCTTTACCACAGTCATGCCTCTCTTCTTTGGCACGCATTGCACCGGGCTCACCTATGAACTATCGGCAATTGGGTAGACTACCCCAGCGTCCAACCATTTGATTATCTCTTTCTTCACAACTTCCTGCATTGATGGATTCAGCCGTCACTGGTGCTCCACACTCAGTTTTGTCCCATTTTCTAGTTGAATCTTGTGCTCACAAATTCCAGCAGGGATTCCCCGAATGTCCACAATTGTCCTGGCTTGTCTGTGTTCCTTTAAAACTTGCAGCAACTGCTCTACCTGCACATCATTCAACAACGAAGAAACAATTACTGGTAAAGTATTATTTAAGCCAAGAAATTTATACCTCAAATGCGACGGAAGTGGTTTGAGCTCTAATTGAGGTGGTTCGATAATGGATGGCTTTGCAGGAGGTGTAGCTCTATTCTCCAAATCTAGGGACAATTTTGGTGGAGTATATGAGTAAGAGCCACGTCCTTCTAATGCATTCACCGACTCCATAAAGCCTTCCATATCATTACCATCAAAATTCACCAATATCGCTGCCAGTGCTTCAGCTAAGCATTGCTCTTCCACCTTCATCTCAACAGCCTCATCAACTTCATCAACAATACCAATTAGTGAAATGTTCTCGTACTCGGTTGGTAATTTCATACTCTTACTAGCTTGGAAAGTAACTTTTTCGTTGTTCACTCGTAACTTGATTTCATTACGCTCCTAATCCATAAAGTGCTCTTCCAGTAGCTAAAAATGGTCTCCCCAATATGATAGGGATTTCCTTGTCCACAACACAATCAAGGATCACAAAATCAGTTGGAATATGAAATTATCCAACTTTCACAATCACATCATCTACAATACCGATTGGTCTTTTGATTGAACGGTCAGCCATCTGCAACCTCATGCTCGTCGGCCTTGGCATTCCTAGTCCAGCTTGTTTGTAGATGGCTAGTGGCATCAGATTGATGCTGGACCCATTGTCACACAGTGCCTTAGCGAAGTCGCACACTCCAATAGTGCACGGAATAGTAAATGCTCCCGGGTCCTCTTTCTTCTGGATTGGGTTTGTAGCAGTGATAGAGCTAACCCAGGTGAGTCATATTCACCACCTCATTCTTGGTGGTTCTCTTCATTGTGATCAGATCCTTTAGATACTTGGCAAACCCCGGCATTTCTTGGAAAGCCTCCAAGAATGGTATATTCACTGATAACTGCTTGGGAATGTCATAGAACTTCTCAAACTTGCTGTCGTCAACTCTTCTCGCAAGTCTCCGAGGGAAAGGAGGAGGGGGTCTAGGAATTGGCGGAAGAATGTTTGATGTTTCTTCTGCCTTGTCCTTTATCCCTTCTTGGGTCTCATCTCGGTTTTGCACAACTTCTAGATTTTTGTTTACTTCAGCAACATTAGGTTTTTCAACTTCAACCCCTTTTTGAATTTCTTCCACATCAACTGCTTGCTCATTTCTTCCTTGCAATGTCTTACCACTCCTGGTAGTGATAGCCATAATATGGGAAGTTGGGCCACTTCCACTCCCCTTTGGATTTGCAATCGTATCACTAGGAAGTGTTCCCTTCTGCTGTGGATATTGCTCACGAGAAAGATCTCTCATTTGCAATTCCAGCTTTTGAATTGCCGCAGTGTGAGAGCCAACAAATTCAGTCATGTTCTTCATGGAATTATCAGACTTTTCTTGGTTTTGTAATATTCTTTCAAGCATGCTCTCTAATTTAGACTCACTAGAGGATCCCTGATTCGAATACTGACCCTTTGGAGGAACATAAGGGTTGGAACTTCGATTTGAAAAATTATTATTGCTGTTCCAGTTTTCTTGGTTAGAGCCACTTTGGTCATTGCGCCTTTGATGGTGACCTTGCCCTTGCGGGTTTGGTCTCCATTGATTCTGCGAGCTTGACCTTGGTAGTTCTGCCTTTGATACCCACCTTGAGAATTATTAACATAATTTGCCTCTTCATAATCATCACCTTGCACTGGCTGCACTTTCTCGACCACATTGACTTTCTTCTTCTGGTTTTCCGTGAAAAGCTTTGTCAACAAATTGACATTTGTAGCAAGTTCTGCAAGTACTTGGTCTCGTTCTTGATTTTCCTTGATCAACTTATTAATAGAAGGAGATCCACTTGTAATACCACCTGTTGTATCCTCAGAATGCCAAGCTTGATTGTGTTTTGCCATTTTATCCAAGATCTGAGTTACTCTAGCGAAGGTTTTATCTATGAAAGATCCAGCAGCAGCATTCTTCGCTATTGATTGGTATAGGGTCCAAACCCATGTAGAATTTTTCTAGCAAGATGGAATCGGGAAAGCCATGGTTTGGAGACCTCACCAAATACAACTTGAAGCGATCCCATGCTTCATGTAATTGTTCACCAGGTAGTTGCTTAAAGAAGAATATCTTGTCTCTGAGCTCAGATTTCTTGCTTTGTGGAAACCACTATGACAAGAATGCCCGGACAAGTTCAGGCCATGAACGGATGGAATTCGGAGGAAGATTTTGAAGCCATTTCCTCGTATCTCCAGCTAACGAATACTTAAAGCATCTCAGCCTTAATGCATCGTCAGAGACATGGTTTTGCTTGTGCATCGCACAAACACCCAAGAAATTCCTGAGGTGCTGCGTTGGATCGTCATCAGTGGAGTTTCTGAAGAATCCTTCCGCTTTCAACATCAGAATTAGTCCATGTTCCACCTTGAACATAGCAGCGATACACTTCAATCTCGAGTTGAAACGCTTACCTTGGATCGTGATGTTTTGGTCAACGAGCTGCAATCGGCAAAATTCGAGATTGCCACATCCAAAGCTGATGCCGATGATCTAGTAACTCAATACAGGGCCGATGCCGAGGCTGCCCAAGAGCAATCAAAGATTCTGGTCGAGTATGCCAAGTGCCAAACCCGCCTTTCTGTTCTCGAGGAGTTACAAGCTCGAGGCTTCGATCTATCCATCGAGGTCGATGATGCAACAAGGATCGAAGCCGATGCTAGAAAGCAGGCCTTCCCTGAAGAAGAAGAAGACTCCGAGAATTCTGATTGATGCCATTTGTATAATATGTCTTTCTAGGATTCTCACTTTTTGTAACACACTTTGCTTTATATATATAAAAGATTTTCTTTTATCTCCCTTTCTTGTTCAATCAATTCTGATAATTCAATTTGCAGTATTTTCTGCCCTTCAGGCTTAGCTAAGACTTAGCTTATTTTTCAGTGGATTGTCCCTTTTCACGGCCGATTGAATAAGGCCTAAGCCTCGAAAGGGGGCCAAGGTTTGCCTTAATAGGTTTTATTCCTTTTCGAATTTTATCAATTGGACGTGGCCTTGGACCATTAAGAAACTGGAGTTCTGCCTTAACAGATTTCAATTCTCCTCGAGTCTAACTTGATTCGGCCTTAGCCTTTTATTAATTTGGATTTGCCTCAGGTCTTACTTCCCTTCGAGTTTATTAACTCGATAAGGCCTTGGCCTTTTAAGATATTGGGGTTTTCCTTAACCGGTCTTTCCCCTCTTCGAGTTTTACTTGGTTCGGCCTTAGCCTTTTAAGAGTTGGGATATGCCTCAGTAGGTCTTACTTCCCTTCGATTTTCGTATGAAATTCTGAGCAACGTTGATTTCTGATCATGTAGTAAAATTTGAAGGGGCCCTTGGGCTCGGAGACAAGATATTGGTGCCGAAAAGCTTTTATTAGCATTCAGATGCTTGTACAATTTGCTTAGGGGGTAGATCAATCTATTCGGGCACGGTACTTTTGACCGTGTAACCCTTACATTGATTCCTAACGATCTATGAGAAATTCCCCCGAAATGAAGTGGCCAAACAGTGAATCGAAGTAGATAAGCAATCTTCTGATATCCATGTTCGACCGAAGTTGTGCACCGAATATTATTGCCTTCGATGCGCGATCAATCTAAGTTAGCACGGTTACTGGTTTCCTCGTTAAAAACCTTGCCGTAAAACCCAATTTGGGACAAAACCGGTCGAAGGAAAAAAGAGTGCAACGCGTGCTTTCAGCCCTAATGTCCTGTGCTTCCTGGTTCGAGATTGCCTTGTTCAATACCTGCAGACGTTAGAAAAATAAACAAACAAAAAAGAATGAAATTTCATACCTCAATAATAGTATCGCTTTAAGTGACTTATGTTCCAATTGTTTGGCAGTTGTTTGCCCTCCATGGTTCTAAGCTTGTAAGATCCTTTTCCAGTGACCTTCAAGATGGTATAGGGCCCTTCCCAGTTCGGTCCTAACTTTCCTTCATTCAGATTTCGAGTATTGGGTGTGATTCTTCTGAGCACCAAGTCTCTGATGTTGAAGCGTCGAAGGTGGGCTCTCCGGTTATAATACCTTTCGATCTTTTGTTTTGGGCTGCCATTCGAACAAGGGTTACATCCCTTCTTTCATCCAATAATTCTAAATTGATGTCCATAGCTTCTCGATTTGATTCTTTGGTTGCGCACCGTAACCTGATACTCTGTTCGCTTACCTTCGACCGATATTAACACCTCAGCACCGTATACTAGAGAGAAAGGAGTGGCCCTGGTAGTTGTTTTCTCGATTGTGCGGTAAGCCCATAGAACCTCGGGCAGTATCTCTTTCAAATTTCCCTTTGGGTAGGTTAACCTTTTCTTCAAGTTTCTAATTATGGTTTTGTTGGTCGACTCAGCTTGCTCGTCGCCGCTGGGGTGATAGGGCGTCGATAAGATCCTCTTGATCTTGTTGTCTTCGAAGAACTTTGTCACTTTACTGCCGATGAACTGCTTGCTATTATCGCACACGATCTCTGATGGTATCCCAAATCGACATATGATATGGTCCCAGATGAAGTCGATCACTTCCTTTTCTCTAACTTTTTCGTAAGCCTGTGCTTCAACCTATTTGGAAAAGTAGTTAGTCATAAAAAGAATGAATTGAGCTTTACCTGACGAATAAGGGAGAGGGCCAACGATGTCCATTCCCCATTTCATGAATGGCCATGGCGATAGGACCGAATGCAGTGTCTTTCCGGGCTGGTGGATCATCGGTGCGTGCCTTTGGCACTCGTTGCACTTGCGAGCGAATTCGTTTGTATCTTTCTCCATATCGATCCAATAATAGCCGGCTCGAATTATTTTTCGAACCAAGGATTTGAAACTAGAGTGATTCCCACATGAGCTTTCGTGTATTTCTCTTAAAATATATTCGGTGTCTCCTAGTCCAAGGCATTTTACGAGAGGGCCTCTGAATGTCCTTCTAAATAGGGTCCCATCATCGGATAAACAGAACCAGGCTGCCTTTGTGCGTAATGCTCTCGATTCTTTGGGATCCATAGGGAGTTTACCTGAGCTGAGATATTCTATATACTTGTTCCTCCAATCCCAGGTCAAGCTTGTCGAATTAATTTCGGCATGGCCTTCCTCCACCACCGACCTCAAGAGTTGTACGACCTTTTTGTACTCAATTTCCTCATCTTCGACCGATGATCCCAAGTTGGCGAGGGCGTCGGCCTCACTATTTTGTTCTCGAGGTATGTGATGTAAAGTCCATTCTTTAAACCTGTGCAACGTGACTTGAAGCTTGTCCAAATACCTCTGCATTCGCCCTTCTCTAACTTCGAAAGTCCTGTTTACTTGGTTGACCACGAGGAGGGAATCGCATTTGGCTTCGATTATTTCTGCTCCCAGGCTTTTGGTCAGCTCTAAGCCTGCAATCATAGCTTCATACTCCGCTTCATTGTTAGTCAATTTTACAGTCTTGATAGATTGTCAAATAGTGTTTCCGGTTGGGGGTTTGAGTATGATACCTAGCCCCGATCCTTTCGAGTTTGAGGCACCGTCAATGAATAGGGTCCACTCTCCCGAGGGATTACCCGATTTGGTCATTAATTCCTTTTCGACCTCGGGTATTAGTGACGGCGCAAAATCAGCGACGAAATCTGCCAATACTTGAGATTTGATCGAGGTTCGGGGTCGATATTCGATATCATTGCCGCTTATTTTGATGGCCCACTTAGCCAATCGGCGGGATAGCTCGATCTTATGCATTATATTTCTCAGGGGATAAGTTGTTACTACACATATAGGATGGCATTGGAAGTAGGGTTTTAGCTTCCTAGAGGCACTCAATAAAGCAAGTGCCAATTTTTCTAAATGCGGGTATCTAGTTTCGGCATCTCCTAAGGTTCTACTGACGTAATAAATAGGAAACTGTGTACCTTATTCTTCTCGGACCAGGACCCCACTCACTGCTACTTCCGAAACGGCAAGGTAGAGGTATAATTGTTCACCCGTTTTTGGTGTATGCAGCAAAGGTGGGCTAGAGAGATACCTCTTAAGCTCTTCTAACACGCGTTGACATTCCGGGCTCCACGAGAAATCGTTCTTCTTTTTCAGCAAGTTGAAAAACCGGTGACTTCTATCGGAAGATCTCGAAATGAACCGGCCTAAAGCAGCTATCCGACCTGTTAGCTTTTGTACAGCCTTTACACTGTCTACAATTGTAATGTCCTCGATGGCTTTGATATTTTCGGGGTTAATTTCTATTCCCCGATTCAAAACTATGAAACCGAGGAATTTTCCCGAGCCCACTCCAAATGCGCACTTCTCCGGGTTTAATTTCATGTTGTACTGTTTCAGCACATCGAACGTTTCCTGCAAATGGCTCAAATGGTCCTCTACTCGCAGGGACTTAACTAACATATCATCAATGTAAACTTTCATTATTTTTCCTAATTGTTTTTTGAACATTTTGTTTACTAGGCGTTGATAAGTAGCCCGCACATTTTTTAACCCGAATGGCCTCATGTTATAGCAGTATGTACCATATTTAGTGATGAAGGATGTCGTTTCTTGATCATCCTTGTCCATTCGTATCTGGTTATAGCCGGAGTAGGCGTCGAGAAAGCTAAGGGTCTCGTGGCCAGCGGTGGCGTCGATCATGCGATCGATGTTAGGTAGGGGAAAAGAATCTTTAGGGCATGCCTTGTTTAAATCTTTGTAATCTATGCACATTCTTAACTTATTTCCTTTCTTTGGAACTACAACTACATTTGCTAACTGTTCCGGGTATTTAACTTCCTGAATGGATCCTATATTTAAAGCTTGGTTACCTCATCTTTGATGAATATTTGCTTGATTTCGGATTGAGGCCTCCTCTTTTGCTTGATTGGCCGAAATTTAGGATCGATGCTCTGTTTGTGAGTCGTGATCTCCGGAGGTATCCCTGTTATGTCAAGATGGGACCAAGCGAAAGAGTCTTCGTTAGCTGAAAGAAAACGAATAAGTTTAGTCCTGAGCTCGGAACTTAAGCCCGAGCAGGTATACCTTCCGATCGGTGCATCCTCTCGGAGTGGAATTTGCTCGAGTTTCTCGACCGTCGACTTAGTTGCATCGGATTCATCGGGGCCGACGAATGACCGGGGAATCTCATAGTCATCATCTTCGATAAGCTCCTGTTCACCTTCGTTTGTTGAAGGCGATACCTGTGATTGCTATTTGGTTCTTTGGGAAGGAGCTATTGGTTTCGGCACTGCTTCTTCTACTGCAAACATTTCTTTCGCCGCATGTTGTACTCCATAAACGGTTATGCTCCCATCAGCCGATGGGAATTTCAACACTTGGTGCAGTGTCGATGGTACCGCTCTGATATCATGAATCCACGGTCTCCCGAGCAAGGCGTTGTGTCTCATATCTCCTTCCATTACACATTTCGTTTCCCGAACTGTACCGGCAGTGTTCACTGGTAAAGATATTTCTCCTTTGGTTGTCTCGCAAGCCATGTTGAAACCATTGAGGATCCGAACCTCAGGGATGATTCGATTTGTCAACCCGAGCTGTTCGATAACCATGACCGAATTATGTTGGCCGAACTACCTGGATCGACCAACACACGCTTCACCTTAGTTTTTTGTATAAGCACCGATACTACTAAGGCGTCGTTATGGGGTTGTATGATTCCTTCCGCATCCTCCTTGCTGAAGTGCAAAGCTCCCTCCATCGAGTAATCCCGAGTGCGCTTTTCTCGGGTGATAGATATTTTTGTGCGTTTCAATACCGGTCCTTGGGTTGTATCTACCCCACCGATTATCATATTGATCATGTGCTGAGGTTCCTCCTGGTTTACTGGTCTATTCTTGTTCCCGTAATGGCTTTTGGCTCGATCGCTCAAAAACTCTCGAAGGTGCCCATTTTCGAGCAATCGTGCCACCTCGTCCCTCAACTGTCGACAGTCTTCTATCTTGTGTCTATGTGTACCATGATACTTACATATCAAACTGGGGTTTCTCTTAGCTGGATCCGATTGCAACGGTCGAGGCCACTTGGTATCCTTAATGCGACCGATGGCCGATACGAGAGTCGCTGAGTCGACGTTGCAGTTATATTCGGACAATCTTGGTGCTTCTCGATTGCCAGTGGCTCTCTCGATGTTGTTTCTCGCCAATGGTCCTCGGTTACTCCAATTAAGATCATTCCTCCTTTCTCGTCCTGGGGAACTCTGCCTTACTGGGATGGCCTTTCGGTCTCCAGGATATGGTCGATGCCTATCTCTGTTCGGTCTTGGCTTTCGATAAATATCTCTTTGAAACCTATCATGAGTTCTGATAGGGTAAGTGGATCCCGAGGGGGCTCCAAGTTGATCGTCCTCGACCCTAATCTTCGATTGATATCGATTGTGTATATCTGCCCAAGTGGCAGCCGGATACTCAATCAAGCTTTGCTTAAGCTGAATCGAAGCCATTGAACTTCGAGCGTTGAGTCCTTGGGTGAAGGCCTGTACGGCCCAATCATCAGTGACCGGTGGTAGGTCCATCCGTCCCATCTGAAAGCGAGATACAAATTCCCTGAGCATCTCATTATCTCTTTGCCTAATATAAGTCCGATTTCCGTGTCTCGACTTTGATGGAACCCCCATGAGCTTTCACGAAGGTGTCCGCAAGCATGGGAAAGGAATCGATGGAACTCGAGGGCAAGTTGTGGTAGCAAGTCATTGCCCCCTTTGACAAGGTCTCTCCGAATTTCTTTAAGAGGACGGACTCAATCTCATCGTCTTCGAGATCATTTCCCTTTATGGCGCGTGAGTATGCTGTTACATGCTCATTTGGGTCAGATGTTACCATTGTATTCTGGAATCTCCGGCATGCGAAACTTCTTCGGTATGGGTTTTGGGGCGGCGCTTGATGGGAAGGGTTTCTGTACGAATTTCTTTGAATCTAAACCTTTTAATATCGGAGGTGCTCCTGGTATTTGGTCCACCCTCGAATTATATGTTTCTACCTTTTTATCATTAGACTCGATCTTCTTCTTCCCTGACTCGACTCGTCTGGTCAATTCTTCAAGCATTTTCATGATCCCGGCGTTTGCCCCCGATCTGCCTTCGCTTGGTTCCATTGTGATAGGTTCATTTTCGGGGATAGTTTCTCGAGGAGGGCCGGTCCTTATCCCGTTCGAAACTTGGCTCCGATTTTGTAGTTGAGCAATTGCCCCTTGCTGGGCTTGCAACATGTTGAATATCATCCTGAGGCCAATCCCGTCCTCCTCGTCGTTCTGTTTTGCCGAGCAGTATTCTCTTCGAACACTATTCGACGGGCCAGAGGTCTGATCCACATTGACCGCTATTTGGGAGTTAGCGTCGATTGGAACTTCACTATCGGGCGCCAAGTTGTTGTTTTCGCCCTGGTGGTTAAACTCGCTATCGACGTATTGAGGTACAGATTGAGAATGTGACATGATTATGCTGTAACCTGAAAAAATGTATTCTGCAAAGAACAAGTGTAAAATAATCTGTGTAACAGAAAATTGTATCAAACGATCACTATTATCCTTAGTCCCACGGTGGACGCCAAACTGTTTACCCTTGATCACGAGTAACAATTAAATTTATATGAGGTTTTAAGGATATGCGATCTGATTTAATACAATTAAAGAATAAACGGAAATAAAGATTAAATTCAATGAACAAGGAAAAAGCAAATCGTCAAAATTGAATAGTTTTTCTGCATTAGGAGCTTTTAGGAATAAAATATGAAGCAGACTGATGAGCGAAGTAGACTAAGATTTTTGTATATTGATTGTATATTGTTTCCCTTTTACAAATGGGGCTGTCTGTTTATGTAGGAAAGGTGAAGAATTCTATACAAGGTAAAAATCTCATTTACAAGGTAAGATATCCCTAGAATTAATGGATTCAACGTCTTTATTGATTTGAACCGCGATTCCCGCCGAGATGCTTGTATATCACAAGATTTCCGGCCCTTCAGTTACGCAAATATGATAACTTTACCATAGGATGTTTTACTCTGATCGGCCTCGACGATCTCACCTCGAGCGCCTTGGCTTCGAGCTTCATTCTGACAGCATCTGATTTCGGGCTTCTTATATTCGATATTCTGGTCTCGACCTCTCGGTTGGTGACTTCAATCAACGTTGGTCTATTTTTTAAGTAGTTGGATAAAAACATTAATGCATGATATCATTCTTAAAATAATACGAATAATAAATTTCAAGTTTCAACACTAAAATCAAAAAGTACATTAAGAAGTTTAATTGTATAAATTATAACCGCACAAATAATGTAACAAATTTAAACGTTAACAAAGAATTGTACATTTTGATAAATTTTACTTCCAAATTTTTGCTCTAATTTGTTAACTTCAAATATTTAAACTTTAACATGCTTGAAAAATATCGAATAATCTTTTTTGCAGGACTAACGAAAGCAAATCTGTAATATAAATATTAAGCTAACTTTAAGCAAAAAGAAAAGAGAGCTACGAAGTAAATAAAACTAACAAAGTGTAATAGGAGAAAAACATTTATACAATAATATTTTACAATATTCTTATAATTATAATATAACATATATAAGAAATTTAAATATAAACTAAGTTAAACTATCCTAAAATAAGAAATGTGAGTCAACAAATTTTTGCCAAAAGAATCACAAATTTTCTTGGTAGTATATAAATTATTAATGATTTATCTAGTAAACCACATACGTGTAGTGGTGGCTTTATTGCTTTTACTTGCTCAAAAAAAAAATCAATAGGACGCTTCTACATTTAATAGTAAACATTAAAAAACTCATAAACTATTATATAAGTCCAGAAAAGAAACATGATGAACTAATTACTCATGAAGTATATGGGAGAAGTGTCAAGCCAGGTTTATATGGAATCGGTATGAAAATATTTGAGAAAGCATAAGGCAGTATATCTCAGGATAATTTTATTAAAAATGGAAAAAACTTAAGCAGACATAGGTTCTCGCAATAACTTCACAGGATGTTTGAATCCACTCGATCATTGTTCCACAACTTTCACATTTATCAAGCAGATTCATTAGCAATACGTGTCTTTTCAAATATTATTTATAAAAGAGAAATATTTTTATGCGAAGCGGAGCGGATATAATTGAACCCGCTCCTTCAACGTAGGTCCTCCTCTGTTTCAATTAAGTAAATCATGCAAGAGATAATGTGTGTAAGAATGGTTGAATGTAATGTTTACCCACACTTTGATTTCTTCTAGAATAAAATCTCGACCGTTAAAAAAGATGGAAAAACTCACCAAGTAATTTAAGAAGAACGGTGAATTAGCAAAGGTGACAGAAATATGTATTTGATAAAAGGCATAGTAGTTCTGTTGTTTCATTTTACACATTGACAGCAAGAGACACACATTAAATAGGCAAAATTTCTTTTTTCCTTCAATGCAACGGTTGAATAGGGATTTTCCAAGCCACCGGTTAAAACTAATTGGAAAAAATCTTTAGTTGTTAATGAGAACGAACACAACTTTCTAGAAAAGTCACTTAAATCAAATTATTTTTTTCTTTTATTTAAATGTTATTTTTAATATATTGTATTAGGATATTTAGCAAAAATATAAGAGGGGTATTTATGTAATTTAACTTTTAAGTTCTAGGCTTCCCACTATTAATATAGTATAGATTAACAAAATATACATTTAAACAAGAAAAAGAAAACTTTTAATCTCCACGTGCGTTATACGTGTGTATCGAGTCATAAAATAGTCGGTATTATATAATAATAATATTATTATTGTATGGGGTCGGATACGATCGAGCGCATAGGAAGCACCAGTCTTGGGTTACGATGATCGGTGTCGATTGAGGTCGCCCTCCTGTAGATCGTGACCGGCACTTCGAGAAGGGAAGTTCGAGGTCAGGCGTCATCGGGATAAAGCTCAAAGCCAAGGCATTTGAGATAAGGTTGTCGAGACCGGTTCGGGTAAAGCATCTTATGGTAAAAATATCAGATTCGTATAACGGAAGGGCCGGAAATCTCGTGACATGTAAATATCTCGGCGGGAATCATGGCCCAAATCAGCAAAGACGTTGAACCCAATAATTTTAGGGATCTTTTACCCTGTAATTAGATCTTTTACCTTGTATAGAATTCTTTTCTCCTCCTATATAAAGAATTCAACCCTACTGTATACAGAACAACATATGATCAATATAACAGTTAGCATATTTTGATTATCCTCTTCATAAGATACTTATTTCATTATTGTCATTTCCGTCACAGCTGAATTACTCAACTTTGGTGGTTTGTTTATTCTTTTATTTATTTAATTAGCCTTTATTTATCGTTCATTCTTTAATTGTATCAGGCCAAGTCAAGTATCCTCAATACCACGTACAAATTTAATTGTTACCCGCAGTTCAGGGTAAACAATTTGGCACCCACCGTGGGGCTAAGGATAATAGTGAACGTTTGATACAATTTTCTGTCACACCCACTATTTTACGCTTGTTCTTTGCAGAATCTTTTGTTTTCAGGATATAACGCAGTCATGTCGCACTCACAATCCATGCCTCAGTTCGTCAATGGCGAGTTCGACCGCCAGGGCGAAAACAACAATGTGATGCCCGGTATTGAAGTTCCAATTGACGCCAACTCTCAAATGGCGATCGATGTGGATCAGACTTCTGGCCAGTCAAACAGTGTCTAGAGAGAACATCGTTCAAGAACTCAAAACAACGAAGGGGACGGGATCAGTCTCAAAATGATATTTGACATGTTACAAGCCCAGCAAACAGCCATCGCTCAATTGCAAAGTCGCAGTCAGGTTTCGGACAGGGTTGAAGCCGGTTCTTCTCGAGGAGTTGTCCCGAAAATGAACCGACCGCGGCACAACCGGACGAAAGCGGATCGGGAACAAATTCTGGAATCATGAAGATGCTTGAGAAGCTGACCAAGCGAGTCGAATCGGGCGAGAAGAAGATTGAAGCCAATGACAAGAAGTAGAAACATATAATTCGAGGGTGGATCAGATTCCAAGAGCACCCCCGGTGTTGAAAGGCTTAGACTCGAAGAAATTCATGCAAAAGCCTTTCCCGTCAAGCGCTGCCCCAAAACCTATACCAAAAAAGTTCCGCATGCCAGAAATCCCCAAGTACAACGGGACATCTAACCCAAATGAACACGTAACGGCGTACACATGCGCTATAAAGGGGAATGATCTCGAAGATGACGAGATTGAGTCCGTTCTCCTAAAGAAATTCGGGGAGACCTTGTCGAAAGGAGCAATGACTTGGTAACACAACTTGCCCCCGAATTCCATCGATTCTTTTGCCATGCTTGCGGACACCTTCGTCAAAGCTCATGCGGGTGCCATTAAAGTTGAGACACGGAAATCAGACTTATTCAAAGTCAGGCAAAGAGACAATGAGATGCTGAGGGAATGTGTATCTCGCTTTCACATGGAACGAATGGACCTACCACCGGTCACCGATGATTGGGTCGTACAAGCTTTCACTCAAGGGCTCAACGCCCGAAGTTCAACGGCTTCAACACAGCTTAAGCAAAGCTTGATTGAATACCCGGCTGCCACTTGGGCGGATATACACAATCGGTATCAATCGAAGATCAGGGTCGAAGACGATCAGCTTAGAGCCCTCTCGGGATCCACTTACCCTATCAGAACTCATGACCGGACTCAAAGAGATAATTACCGAGAGCCAAGATCGAACAGAGACAGACATCGACCGCACCCTGGCGATCGAAGGGCCATTCCAGGAAGGTAGGGTTCTCCGAGACAGGAGAGGAGGAACGATCTTAATCGAAGGAACTGAGGACCGTTGTCAAGAAATAACTTCGAGAGAGACTCTGGTCACCGAGAAGCACCCCGACTGTCCAAATACAACTTCAACGTCGATTCAGCGACTCTCGTATCCGCCATCGGTCTCATTAAAGATACCAAGTGGCCTCGACCGCTGCAATCGGATCCGGCTAAGAGAGACCCCAGCTTAATATGTAAGTACCATGGTACACACGGACATAAGACGGAAGACTGTCGATAACTGAGGGAAGAAGTGGTACGGTTTCTCGAAAACGGGCACCTTCGAGAGTTTTTAAGCGACCGAGCCAAAAACCATTACGGGAATAGGAACAAGCCAACGAACCAGGAGGAGCATCAGCACACGATCAACATGATAACTGGAGAGGTAGATACACCCCAAGGCCCGGTGTTAAAGCGTACCAAAATATCTATCACCCGAGAAAAGCGCACTCAGGATTATGCGACGGAAGGAGCTTTATGCTTCAGCGATAAAGATGCGGAAGGAGTCATATAGCCCCATAACGACGCCTTAGTGATATCAATGCTCATACACAAAACCCGGGTGAAGCGTGTACTTGTCGATCCCAGTAGTTCAGCCAATATAATTCGGTCGTGGGTCATCGAGCAGCTCGGATTGACAGACTAGATTATTCCTGAAGTTCGGATCCTCAATGGTTTCAACATGGCATGCGAGACAACCAAAGGGGAAATAACGTTGCTGGTGAACACCGCCGGTACTGTTCGGGGAACAAAGTTTTGCGTGATCGAAGGAGACATGAGGTACAATGCCTTGCTCGGGAGGCCTTGGATTCATGACATCGGAGCTGTACCTTCAACATTGCACCAAATGTTAAAATTCCCATCGGCTGATGGGGTTGTAACCATTTACGGAGAACAACATGCTGCGAGGGAGATGTTTGCAGTGGAAGAGACAATGCCAAAGCCGACCGCTACTTCCCAAAAGACCAAATAGCAATCACAGACACCACCTTCAATAAACGAGGGTGAGCAGGATCAACTCGAAGTTGACAATTATGGGGTTCCCCGGTCATTCATCGGTCCCGATGAGTTCGATGCGACCAAATCAACAGTCGAGGAGCTCGAGCAGATTTCACTCCGAAGAAACTCGCCTGATCGAAAGGTATACCTGGGTTCGGGCTTAAGCTCCGAGCTCAGGACCAAACTAATTAAATTTCTTTCAGCTAACGAAGATTCTTTTGCTTGGTCCCATCTTGACATAACAGGGATACCACCGAAAATTACAACTTACAAACTGAGCATTGATCCAAAATTCCGACTGGTCAAGCAAAAGAGGAGGCCTTAGTCCGAGATCAAGCAAGCATTCATCAAGGACGAGGTAACTAAACTTTTAAATATAGGATCCATACGGGAAGTTAAATACCCGGAGTGGCTAGAAAATGTAGTTGTAGTTCCTAAAAAGGGAAATAAGCTAAGAATGTGCATAGATTATAAAGATCTAAACAAGGCGTGCCCCAAAGATTCCTTTCCCTTGCCCAACATCGATCGCATGATCGATGCTACCGCTGGCCACGAGACCCTTAGTTTTCTCGATGCTTACTCTGGTTACAACCAGATACGAATGGATAAGGATGATCAAGAAAAGACATCCTTCATCACTAAGTATGGCACTTATTGCTATAACGTGATGCCATTCGAGCTGAAAAATGCAGGGGCTACCTACCAACGCCTAGTAAATAAGATGTTCGAGAAACAACTAGGAATAACAATGGAAGTTTGCATTGATGACATGTTAGTTAAGTCCCTACGAGCAGAGGACCATTTGAGTCATTTGCAGGAAACATTCGATGTGCTAAAACGGTACAACATGAAGTTGAACCCAGAGAAGTGTGCATTCGGAGTGGGTTCGGGAAAATTCCCCGGTTTTATGGTCTCGAACCGAGGAATAGAAATCAACCTCGAGAAAATCAAAGCCATCGAAGATATAACAATTGTAGACAGTGTGAAAGCTGTGCAAAAGCTGACAGGTCGGATAGTAGCCCTAGGCCGATTCATCTCGAGATCATCCGACAGGAGCCATCAATTCTTCAACTTGCTGAAAAAGAAGAACGAATTCTCGTGGGGTCCAGAATGTCAGCGTGCATTAGAAGAGCTTAAAAGGTATCTTTCCAGTCCACCTTTGTTGCATACGCCAAAAATGGGTGAGCAATTATACCTTTACCTTGCTGTTTCGGAAGTAGCGGTGAGCGCGGTCCTAGTTCAAGAAGAACAAGATACGCAATTCCCCATTTACTACGTCAGTAGAACCCTAGGTGAGGTCGAAACTAGATACCCACATAAAAGTTAGCACTCGCTTTATTGAGTGCCTCTAGGAAGGTAAAACCCTACTTCCAATGCCACCCCATATGTGTAGTGACAACTTATCCCCTTAGGAATATTATGCACAAACCTGAGCTATCAGGTCGACTGGCCAAGTGGGCCATCGAAATAAGCGGATACGATATTGAATATCGGCCTCGAACCATGATCAAATCTCAAGTGCTAGCAGATTTTGTCGCCGACTTTACGCCGTCGCTTATACCCGAGGTCGAGAGAGAACTAATGACCGAATTGGGGACTCCTTCAGAAGTGTGGACTTTGTTCACAGACGGCGCCTCTAATTCGAAAGGATCGGGGCTTGGTATCGTACTAAGGCCCCCAACTAGGAATGCAATTCGACAGTCTATTAAGACTGTAAAATTGACTAACAACGAACTAGAGTATGAAGCTATGATTGCAGGTTTAGAGTTGGCCAAAAACCTGGGAGCAGAGATAATCGAGGCCAAATGTGATTCCCTCCTCGTAGTCAACCAAGTAAACAGGACATTCGAAGTCAGAGAGGGGCGTATGCAAAGGTATGTGGACAAGCTTCAGTTCACACTACATAGGTTTAAAGAATGGACCCTACAACACATACCACGAGAGCAAAATAGTGAAGCCGATGCCCTCGCCAACTTAGGGTCATCGGTCGAAGATGAAGAGATCGATTCTGAAAAGGTCGTGCAACTATTGAGGTCGGTGGTGGAAGAAGGCCATGCCGAAATTAACTCAACAAGCTTGACCTGGGATTGGAGGAACAAATACATAGAATATCTCAGTTTAGGTAAGCTCCCATTGGATCCCAAAGAATCGAGAGCGTTACGCACAAAGGCAGCCTGATTTTGTTTGTCCGGCGATGGAACCCTATACAGAAGAACATTCGGAGGTCCCCTCGCCATATGTCTTGGGCCCGGTGACACAGAATACATCTTAAGGGAGATACACGAAGGCACATACGGCAATCACTCCGGCTCCGAATCCTTGGTTTGAAAAATAATTCGGGCCGGTTACTACTGGATCGACATGGAGAAAGATACGAAGGAGTTCGTACGCAAGTGCCAAAGGCACGCACCGATGATTCACCGGCCCGGAGAGATATTGCATTCGGTCCTATTGCCATGGCCGTTCATGAAGTGGGGGATGGACATCGTCGGCCCTCTCCCTCGTGCACCAGGTAAAGCTCAATTTATTCTTTTTATGACTGACTACTTTTCCAAGTGGGTGGAAGCACAGGCTTACGAAAAGGTCAGGGAAAAGGAAGTGATCGACTTCATATGGGACCATATTATTTGCCGGTTTGGGATGCCATCAGAAGTCGTATGCGATAATGGCAAGCAATTCGTTGGCAGCAAAGTAACAAAGTTCTTCGAAGACAACAAGATCAAGAGAATATTGTCAACTCCATATCACCCCAGCGGCAACGGTCAAGCCGAGTCAACCAACAAGACTATAATTCAAAACTTGAAGAAAAGGTTAATCGATGCAAAGGGAAAATGGAGGGAAATGCTGCCCGAGGTTCTATGGGCATATCGCACAACCGAGAAAACCAGCACCAGGGCCACTCCGTTCTCCCTAGTTTATGGTGCTGAAGCATTAATACCAGTCGAGGTAGGCGAAATGAGCATCCGGTTCCGATACACAACCGAAGAATCGAACCGGGAAGCTATGAACATCAGCCTGGAACTATTGGATGAAAGGAGGGAAGCGGCCCTTGTTCGGATAGCGGCGCAGAAACAAAAAATTGAAAGGTATTATAATCGAAGAGCCCATCTCCGATACTTCAACATTGGGGACTTGGTACTCATAAGAATTATACCCAACGCTCGAGATCTAAACGAAGGAAAACTAGGACCGAACTGGGAAGGGCCCTATACTATCTTGAAGATTACCGAAAAAGGATCTTACAAGCTCGGAACTATGGATGGCAAGCAGCTGCCAAAAACAATTGGAACGTGAGCCACGTGAAGCGATACTATTGTTAAGGTAATAAATTTCTTTTTTCATTTTGTTTGTTTTATGATACTAACGTCTGTAGGTAGCAAATAGAGTGACCTCAAGCCAGGAAACACGGGACGCTAGGACTGAAAGCACACGTTGCACTCTTTTTTCCTTCGACCGGTTTTGTCCCAAATTGGGTTTTACAGCAAGGTTTTTAATGAGGCAACCAGTAGTTGTGCTAACTTAGATCGGTCGCTCATCGAAGATAATGATATTTGGTGCACAACTTCGATCGACCTTGAATATCTGGAGATTGCTTGTCTACTTCGAATCTTTGCTTAGCTACTTCAAATTCGGGGGGACTCCTCGTAGATTATTAGGAATCGATGTAAGGGTCAAACGGTCGAAAGTACCGTGCCCAAATAGATCGATCTACCCCTTAAGCAAAGTTGTACAAGCGTATGAATGCTAATAAAGTTTCTTTGGCACCGATATTCTGTTTCTGAGCCCAAGGGCCTCTTTGATTTTCGTTACATTATCAAAAACTAACATTGTTAAAATATTTGCGCTAAATTCAGAGGGGAATAAGACCTATTAAGGCAAACCCCAAATTTGATTAAAAGGCCAAGGCCGTATCGAGTTAACAAAACTCGAAGGAAAATAAGACATACTCAGGCAAATCCTAATTTATAAAAGGCTAAGGCCGAATCAAGTAAAATTTGAGGATGATTGAAACTTGCCAAGGCAAAACCTCGATTCTCTAAAAGGGCTAAGGCCAAATCAAGTCATTAAAGTTCAAAAGGGAACAAAATCTGCTAAGGCATGATCCCGATTTCTTAATAGGCCAAGGCCGCATCGAACTAATAAAGTTCAGGGAGAAACAAAGCCTATTAAGGCAACTCCGAATTCGTAAAAGGCTAAGGCCGAATCGGGTTAAACCTGTTAAGACGGATTCAATTCCTTAACGGACCAAGGTCCTGCCAAATTAACAGAGTTCGAAAAGAAATAAGACTTATTAGGGCAAATCTCGACCCCTCCCCTCGAGGTGTGGGCCTTATTCGATCGGCCATAGAGGAAGAAAATCCATGGTGAAATAAATCCTAGCTAAGGCAGGGAAATTTGCGAGATATGAAAATTTCAAAAAAAGTCAGACTAAAAAGGGAATTCTTTTATATATGCAAATTAAAGTATGTTACAAAAACGCTGTATCATTTTACCGGCAGCATCAATCAGAATCATCTTCTTCTTCTTCAAGGAAGGCCCGCCTCCTTGCATCAGCTTTGATCTTTGCTGCTTCATCGAGCTCAGAAGATAGATCGAAGCCTCGAGCTTGTAGCTCCTCGAGGATAGAAAGACGGGTCTGGCACTTAGTGTACTCGACCAAGATCTTTGATTGCTCCTGGGTGGCCTCAGCATCGGCTCTGTATTGAGCTATCAGATCATCGGCGTCGGCTTTGGACGTGGCATCTCGGGCTTTGCTGATTGCAGCTCGTTCACCAGAACATCCGGATCCAGAGTGAGCGTCTCGACTTGGGACTGAAGTGAATCGGTGCTCTTAGTCAGAACCCCGATTTTCTCTTGTGCCTCCGAAACTTGCTCTTCCAAGGGGACTACGCGAGCCTGGAGGGTCTCCTTTTCCAAAGTCAATATATCGGCCTTGGCTCTCCATTCACCGATTTCCGCGTTGGCCTCGCTCACTGCAGACCGAAGTTGATTTACTCGGTCAGTTTGCTGCCCCATCTAGTCGAGTGCTTTGTCATGCTCTCTGCGCAGGAAGTCTAGCTCGGCCCGAAGGTTCGACATCTCCCCCTCGACTCGCTGGCGTCGTACCTTTTCTTTCCTTAGCCGAAGGAACGCCTCATGATGAAGCACCGAAGACTGCAAAGTGTGAGGAAAAAGTGAAACAGTCAGTACGAGTCTAAGAATGAGATAACGAACGCCAAATAGAGCCTATGAGGAATTTTACCTTGTTTGCCGCCTGTTGAGCTTCATTGAATAAACAGGCCTCGTCCACCGTATCCATTGCGGCCTGATCCTCTTCGGTCACCAAACATCGAAGATAGCTAGCCACGCCCATGGGCGCGGCCAAAGCCCTAGCATCTTCGGGAATGGTGAACTTTACTATCCTCTTCTGATCAGGATTGGAACTTGGAGCGGAAAATCTATCGACTAACTTGAGACCGATAGATACCCCGCTCATCTCGGCAGAAGGACTCTTTCTCGGCACTTCAAGCCCGAAGGTATCAGCCGATGGCACTCCATCGAAAAAGTCGTCGAAGGCTCCTGCCGGTACTTGGCCTCTGCTCGGCGTATGCATCCTTGTAGCCCGGGCTTCATTGAGGGTTGCCTCCGAGAAAGAAGGAGAGTCCATTGTGTCTGGGAGATCCGAGGTCCCTTGTACTGCCTCCCCTCCATCGTCGCATGTCCCGGTCCTCGTCCCTGCCTCGGGATCCTCTTCTCGAGGAATGCAAGCTTCATCGACCGTCGGCTCGGGGACTGTCCAAGATGGTTCATTGTTTAAAGTACCGAGGTTCCTATCTTCCTCGGAGTCATCGCTTAGTCGAATAGCCAGGTCGGCAATTCTAGGCCTACGAGCTATGCTTTTCTTCTTAACCCTCCTTTTCTCAGGCTCTGAGGGACTGGGGATTTCTTTTCTCTTTTTCTCTCCCTCCTTCTCCAAGACAGGGGGAGGGCAGGGAACTTCTCGACCGATGGACGCCGGCCTCAATTCAGCGTCCTTCGATTGACTTGTGAAGAAAGGGGGAAACTAATTAGTGGCAGCACCGATCACATGAAACAAGAAATATGAACATTATTGAGCTTACCATGATTTTTGGCCTCCCAAAGGCTCTTCGATATTTCACGCCAGGCACGTTCTGAGTAGGTCCTTTAGGCTACCACCTTCCGGACCCACTCTTCCAAATGCTGAATCGCAGCCGGCGGTTGGGAAACAACTACATTTTGCAAAACATATTAGTGACATAACAAACGGGAGACAACGAACGAATTACGATAGGAAAGTGATTCTTACGATTCATGTTCCACCTTTCGGGGAATGGCATATCTTCGGCAGGGATCAGGTCCGACGTTCTTATTCGAACAAATCGGCTCATCCAGCCCCTGTCCTTATCTTCGTCGATGCTCGAAAACGGGGCTTTGCTTGCCTGACGAGCGAGTTTTATTAGTCCCCCTCGGAAAATTCGGGGACTATATAGGCGTAGCAGATGATCGATGGTGAAAGGATGCCCATCGACCTTGCTCACAAAAAAACGAAAAAGAAGAATTATCCGCCAAACGGAGGGGTGAATCTGCCCCAATGTGACATTATACCTTTTACAAAAGGCAACAATGATGGGGTCCAAAGGTCCCAATGTGAAAGGGTAAGTGTAAACACTCAAGTAACCCTCCACGTGGGTGGTAATTGCCTCATACTGAGAGGGAGCTACCACATCTTTGTCAACCCAGTTACAATCTATCTTTACCCTCTCGATGGTTTTGCTCGTGATCAAGCTTATATATCTGGCGACCGGTTCGCCACGGCCCGGTACATAAGAGGCCTTCTCTACCTTAAAGTCAGAGTGGATTGGGCATCCGACCAGTACGAAGGCCTTTAGAGGAGGCTCTGTCGAAGTTTCTTCAACGACGACAGGCTCGACCTCTTCAGAAGGTTGTGAAGAAGAGGGTTGCTGCTTCTAAGGAACAGATTTGGATGTTTTCGCCATTGAAGATAAAAAGATGGAAAGCGAGCAAATTGAAGTGAATAAAGGGAAGCTACCTGAAGAGTAAAATATAGAGAACTTAAGCAAGATAATACTCAAACGACGCAAAACTTGGAAATTAAAGAATGAAGGGGCTATTTATACTTTTCAAAAGCGGCGGTTCGAAACACGAGATGGGAAAGCATTAATTGGTATTTGCAGAAGTTACAGGATTTGTCGCCAGCTGGGACACGAAAGGACCTTTTTGATAGTGGCCACGTGCGTCATCATGCTGCCGTCATCCATCAACAAGACGTTTTTATGTTATCTGATTTGACGCTTCGAACTTCGTGTCGTACTCAATAAGTGTGTTCTCACTTAGCCTAATCTTGAGAAGCAGCGCCTCATATCGTTTCTTGTCATTACTCTCCAAAAAACGAAGGCACTATCTGTAGGGGGTCGGATACGATCGAACGCATAGGAAGCACCAGTCTTGGGTTACGATGATCGGTGTCGATTGAGGTCGCCCTCCTGTAGATCGTGACCGGCACTTCGAGAAGGGAAGTTCGAGGTCAGGCGTCATCGGGATAAAGCTCAAAGCCAAGGTATTCGAGATAAGGTTGTCGAGACCGGTCCGGGTAAAGCATCTTATGGTAAAGATATCAGATTCGCATAACGGAAGGGCCGAAAATCTCGTGACATGTAAATATATCGGCGGGAATCACGGCCCAAATCAGCAAAGACGTTGAACCCAATAATTTTAGGGATCTTTTACCTTGTAATTAGGTCTTTTACCTTGTATAGGATTCTTTTCTCCTCCTATAAAAAGAATTCAACCCTACTGTATATAGAACAACATACGATCAATATAACAGTTAGCATATTTTGATTATCCTCTTAAATAAGATACTTATTTCATTATTGTTCATTTCCGTCACAGCTGAATTACTCAACTTTGGTGGTTTGTTTATTCTTTCATTTATTTAAATTAGTCTTTATTTATCGTTCATTCTTTAATTGTATCAGGCCAAGTCACGTATCCTTAATATCACGTACAAATTTAATTGTTACCCGTAGTTCAGGGTAAACAATTATAATTATTATTAAAATAAAACATGAGCAAATAATTATACGTGGAAAAAATTACAATTATGCGTGAACGTTCAATTGTATTATAAAATCCCAAAAGCCAAGGATTGATTTATCACCTTTCATTTCTTACGAATTTCACTATCATTTTCAGCATCAACCCCACAAAATAATAATTATATGATCATGCATATATTTTAAATTATCTCATTAACTTAGTTGTATAATATATCAAATGAACGTTTCATGAGAGAATAAAAATTCTCAAATGAAAGCCGGCTCCAAAAAACAAAAAGTAAGATGGTAATCTAGAAAAAGAAAGTCACATGAGAGACCTAATTTTTTTTTAATTATCTTCAATGTGGTACTTAAGATTATAAAGAAATCAAAATTCTTGGTTATCACTCAAATGTTTAAACATATTTAACCAGTAGTAACTTTTATTATAAAGACAAGAATTAAAATTAAGGGAAATTATTATCTGAACTGTGTAAAAATTTAGTATCAAGATTAACAGCTGTATGGTAATCTTTTACCTAAGCATGTGGCCTGTCTATAAATTAAATACTACGGGATCTTGAGATCATGTGTACAGGATACCTTTTTAGGGGCTCCCCGGGATTACAATAGCCCTTAAAACAACCAATAACGGGCTTCTCAACCGGGCAACTGTACGTAGGCACTAAGGCAAATCCAAGATCTATAGTACTTAATTATGACTGTACCACCATCTCAGAACCAAGCCATTAATTCTAACACTAAACCTTTAAAGTTCATATAACAAAATCTCTTGATTTTAATAGAGTCTAGTTCATCTTTATGAATATTTAAACAGTATAGTACTCAACATAGATAGATATCTAGCCGGCTATAAGCACGGCCATCGGAACAGTAAATAAATACAGAAAAATAAAAAGTACCTTGAACTCCGCCCTTGTGTCTAAGTTGGACTGCTTTTCTTCTTCTTGATACAAATTAAAAACTTTACAAAGTTATTACAAAGCTAGATAGAGACTAGAGGAAACAAAACTTAGAAAGAGAAAATAAGAAAAGAAAAATTTCGTTCTGCTTCTACAATGGGCAGAACCTCTCTTTAAAAAGAAAATTTTTGTACAGTAACTTCACTATTCACACATCAGTGAATAGTGACAGCTTCTACTGTTCACACATCAGTGAACAGTGACAGTTAGGTCCACCGACATTATTTTGTCGGCCTTGTGGGTCCTACCGATATTATTTCTTCGGTATTTTTCCCTGTAGTATCAGCATTCTTTTGACGAATTCTTCGTCAGCTTTGTCTTCTTTTTCTTGCTGAATTAATTTTTCAGCTTCTTCAATTATGGTATCTATATCAATTGGTTCATCTTCTTGCGAATCTTGGTATAAAGATTGAGTAGCGTTGCTTGCCATTGATGTGTCAGATTTTTCTGATCGTTGAGCAATTTGCTCAATTATGCCTTGTTTTACTTGTTGCAAATATGCTTCAATCTTTTCATCCGTATCTCCTCCTAGTTGATACAGTATTTTTCTAGCAATATGTTTTAATGGACTGTCTTCAATCATCACAGTCTTAGGCTTGGAAGAATATTCTTCAATGCTTTGGAGCAATTTGTCCATAGTATCTTGACCATATAATAACTTGGTTTCTGGGTTTTGTTTTAATATTTTCTCCCAGAAATTATTGTAATAAGCTCGGTAAATACATGGTATTTTTTCTTCGGTATATCCGAATTCTGGGATCCACTTATGAATCCATGGCACTGAGAATTCTAAGAAAAAATATATTTGCCCAATATTTTCGGGCCAGTTCACATGATCTTTGTGATATAAGAAATTCAGATCTGGAGAGACTAATACCCACTTGTCATACAAGTCTTTGAGCTGTTTGGGAAGAA
>MCJB01000819.1:17868-29595 GCA_002018475.1 Nicotiana obtusifolia | reverse complement strand
AACCTGTTGCAACGAGTACATAATCTGTTGAAGCAATTGCATAACCTGTTGAAGCAGTTTCATAACCTGTTGCAACTAGTATATAATTTGTTGAAGCAATAACATAACCTGTTTCAACATGTACATAATCTGTTGCATCAGGTAAAATAGCTGTTTAACAAGTCATATCACTTGTTGGATGAAACAAGTGAAGGAGTTTCTGCAACAACTCATTCCATTTGTGAGGGAAAACTCAAAACACTATAGTCATGTCACTATAGTTGGAAGCTTTTTGTTGCTGCAAAAGCTCCGATTACTGGTTGGCAAAATCCCAACAAGTGACACAGCTGTTGCAACAGAATTATTACTTGTTGGAAACTGTTCAGAAATTGCAAAACCATAGAAACGTTGGAAGAATTCGAGCAACATATCATTTAAACCAATTTTACTAACTGAAACAACATAAAAGTTTCATAAAATCTAATTTCACAAACACAGACAATAGTAATTATTATTACAAGACATGCAAATTTAACAACTATGGAACAATTCGGTTTGGGCATGTAGTTCTTTTATGGCCACCTGTTTTGCATATGGAGCATTTGTTTTTCCTTGTTGCAAGTGATTCCCTGATTCACGCCTCCTCTTTGTCTGTCTTCTTCCCGGTTTGCTCGGATCAACATGTGGGGGAGGTATTTCTCTCTCTAAAATCTCCATAGGAACTTCCCAGGATTCTTCAGAAGGCACGGGATTCATTTCCTCACAGTATGCGATTACGTAATTCTCCACCCTGTAATACGGAGATGAGTAGTCATAAATCCGCCTTCCAAAGTCTTCACCATATTGGACTCGAAGCGCTGCCATAGCATGTGGGCAAGGTATTTTGTCCAGGTCAAAAACTCAACAAGTACAAGATCTTCTTTGCAGATCGACTATTGCAACTGAACCGTGGCCGGTGACACTGAACTTGTAGTTGGCAATTTGATGGGCCAATAACTTATTACCCAAGTTGATAAATTTTGATACTTTTTTTTCCATTGAGGGAACAAAGATGGTTGGGGAGTCGATGAACTCCATACGCCTCTCATGAAATTTCTCGGTAAACCTCCTATTTATGGAATCAAATAGAGCAGTAATGGGAAATTCTCTTTCAACAGTGAACATTGAGTTCACCGACTCAGCAGCGTTTTTCGTCATAAAATTATACCTGACAAATAAGTATATATTATTGTTGGACATGTGACTGAGGCTAAGCTGTGTAAAAAAATCACAACAAGTACAGAAATGTGCAAATACGTATTCCCCGGGCAGAATGCCCTGCTCCATCTATGGAATCCAGCGCGTTCAAGATGTTCGGCAGCCCCAGGAACCAAATCTCTGATTTTATTGAAATGGTCATTGAAGACATCAATGCTCTATGCTTTTGCTGCTTTATAAAATTGAGATACGACCGCCCCATTGTGAAAGGTGGTTCTCAGATTTTTCCCTAGGTGCCTCATGCAAAAACCATAATGACATGTAGGGAAGACAATTGAAACCGCCTTTTTGATACTTGGATGCCTGTCAGAAATTATGCACAACTCAGGGGTGTCCTCTATATAGCCAGACATTTGTTCAAAAAAATACTTGTACGAATCATCACACTCCTTGTCCACTACACAAAATGCCACTGGAAAAATATGATTCTCTGCATCTTGTGCGACTGCTGACAACAACACTCCTCCGTACTTGCTCCTCAAGAATGTCCCATCGACAGCTATGACTTTTTTCATTTGCGCAAAACCAAGAATCCAAGCATTATAGGCTACAAAAAGGTACTTGAACTTCCCATTTTCATCGACCTTCAATGTCGTCTTACTTCCCGGATTTGCAGAACGAAGCATATAACGGTACGCATCAAGCACCGCATACCCATGCTCATGTATCCCCCTTGTCAAAGCCTTTGCAATCTCCATGCCCTTCCAGGCCTTCCAATAACTTACCTTACAACCCAAATCTGTACGGATTGATTGCCTCATATCTTTTGTAGACGGGCCTTTACCGTAAGGAAACTTATCTTTGAAGTATTCACCAATAACTTTCGCAGTAGCGTGTGGATTATGGCTCGTAATGTGCTCAGAACCACATGTATGATGCTTTATGTAGGTTCTGATACAAAATCTGTCAGAACTTAAAAGCTTCACAGCCCTCAGCCGCCACTTGCACTCCGGTTGTACACATCTGAAGCAATACACAGTACGCGAATTAATCACCTTCTTGATTCTAAAATCTTTCTTCAAGCAAGAAAGTTTCAACCAACTGGCTAGTTCTTCCTTGTTCTTGAATGACATTCCTTTATAAAAACCTGTTTCATCATCTTGAACATGGCTAGACTGCATTGATTGTGTAGTGCCCACTGTATTGCTTGCAACTTCAGGTATAGGGATCGGGTCAGCCCCACTTCCATTATCTGGAATGTTCACATCCACCCCATTTAATTCATCATTTAACACATCTTGTTGGTCTTGAGATATATTGTGGTTCTCTACCGGGCTTCCAATAACGTATACCCTTAAAATGGGCCTAGCTACATCATTCAAATAAGCACGCAAACGAACCTGATCAGTTATCTTAAATGGCAAGACCCTCTGATTCTCAAAAGAGCTGTGCATGTAAGTGATGGCAAGATCTTTGGTTCACAAGTTAATTCGCAATAGGTGATGTTTAGGTTCACAAAATCATCGAACATACTCTTTGGACAGTCATCGCTATCGTCTCTAACGTGTCGCTACCCTTCCATCGCCAAATATATCGATTATTCTTCTCGATCCATTCACCATGGAAATCAACCTCTATTGTTATTGAGTCCTCCATTAGTGGTGTTCCAGGTACCTGAATATATTTTGTTTAACAAAAAATTGGTCATGAGAGTACATACCAATCTATGACAAAATGAACCAGTTGCAGCACTTGTTCCAACATATTATTAACTTGTTGCAACATGTAATAAAATTGTTTCAACAACTCACTAATCTGTTGGAATCAGCTTTAGTTTTTTTGGGGCAATGTTTCACAGACTGTTGAAGATGTCCAATAGATTGCCGAGTTGTTGCAACAAATGTATTACTTGTTGCAACAAATGTACTACTTGTTTCAACAACTCACTAATCTGTTGGAACCAGCTTTAGTTTTTTTGGGGTAATGTTTCAGACTATTGAAGATGTCCAACAGATTGATGAGTTGTTGCAACAAGTAGTACACTTGTTGAAACAAGTAATACACTTGTTTCAACAACTCGACAATCTGTTGGACATGGCTTCAGTTTTTTGGGTTCTGTTTCAGACAAAAACTGAAGCTGACTCCAACAACTTCATAATCTGTTGTAGAATTTGCAACAACCACATTGCACGTTGCAACAACTACAACAGCTACTGTAAGTTGTTGGAAAATCAGTAGATTTATACTCAAGGTGAAAAATCGAAATAAAACAGTTGTGGAACTTACCAAATGAGCGAAAACCACCACTCCCAAGTAATTGCCAGTGCTGCAGCAGCAAAATCCAGTCAAAAAATTACAAAATCGGGTGGTCACGTTTTTTCTTTCTTGAGCAATAATGGCGGACGAAGAAGAAGAACAATGGAATGAGTTGTGAAGTTATTCCCACTGCTACACGAATGAAATCCAGTCAACAAAATTGCAAAATCAGGTGGTCTTGTTTTTTTCTTTCTTGAGCAAAAATCAGTCAAGAAGAACAAAGAACAAGAAGAAGAATAAGAAGATGTAGAAGACGAAGAAGAAGAAACGAGTAGCAAAATAAGAAGAAGAAGCAAGAAGAAGCAGCAACAAGAAGAAGAAACGAAGCAAAAAAACAGAGGCAAAAATGGTGGAAACGGCGCAGGGGCGGGTAATATTTGGCGCGCTTTTCCCCCAGTAGGGTTTATGTGGGTTGGGTCAAAGTGTTAAAAATAAAACTTGAGTTTAAAATAGCTACACTAAAAGCTCTGGGCTAAAGTGTTAAAAAGATAACTTTGGGGTGAGTCAAACCTCCCTAATCACTAATCCAAAGTTTATCACCCCTACTCAATTAAAAAAACTAGAGTTACTCCAACTCAATTTTAAAACCCATTTATCACCTATAATTAAAAGCCTGTAACAGGAATAGATGTTAGAGAAGACGATGGAATCCGGCAGGAGCGTTGGTGGGGGAGGAATTTCTGTGAAATTAATATTTTATCTTTTTGGCTTAAAATTCTTTTTAAATAATTATTTGCGCCTAAAAGGACATATATCTTTCGTTAATTTGTTACTTTGCCACATCATCAACGAGTAGACTACACACTTCTTTTTTGGATTGATTGTCAGTAAAGGGTCCAATAGGGACAGCTTTGAGTCTTTGACACACTTTAAGTGTTTAATAGGAAACACCTTTTAGTTGGAGTATTTAAATGAAAAAAAATATAATAACTTTAAGGGGCCGTGTATGTATTTTTGAGCCTAATTCTATGATCCAATTCGACTAAGCTTTGATTCGATTGTTTTATCCCGAAACTATTTTGGGTTAAACGTTGTAAACCTTAGTTATAACATGGTCAAAAGAAAATGTTTATTTGATTATTTAAAGAGCGAAGATGTTACATAAGCTGGGATAAAGATAGTACAATTTAGGTAGCTTTGGCACAAAAATATCAGAAAGTCAAAAGATAATCATCTCGCTCATATTTTCTGATATAATGAGTTTGAAATCGAAATTTGCCATCTCTTCAATTTGCATTTCCTTAATTTTCATAGCAGATTCCTCAGTTGTTCTATTACCACCTTCCGTAGAATATTAGCAGCAACAGTGCACGTAAAGCAACTTTGGTGCATTCAAACACCCAAAACTAGAAGGTATCTCTAGATTTCTACAGAAACTCAAACATATTTGCTGGAGGCTCGGGAAAGCATTAACTGAAACATTCCATTCAATATCATCCATAAGGAAGATTTTTAAGACTTTAAACTTAGGAAATTCTCCGTCCTTAACATCCACTTGCTCGTATAAAAGAAGCAACTATATATATTGAATATTTCGAGATTGGTTAGCTCCCAAATGGTTGAAAGACTTCTCAAAGGTTCACCAAACGGGAAAAGAAGCAGTTCCAATCTTTTCAAACTTGATGGAAATCCAATAGCTCGTTGTAGAGGTGCACGTTGTGTATCAATCTTGAAAGAAAGTGATTCTAGTCGATCTAAGGACTGAAAAATTGGTTCGCAAAACCTACTATCGTCTCAATCATAGGCATCATCTTCATCGTCGTCTGAATCATAGTCCAAATCACCAATCGTGCATTTCAAATTTACAACCTTAGATAGTCCATTAGCGATAATAGGCATATTGCGAGAAATATCCGTAAACTTCCAAATGCCTCAAGTTAACTAGATCCCATATGGTGTTTGGTAACTTATTGCAGACCTTGATAGGATTTGAATGGATAATCATTGTCTCTAGATTGACAAGACAACTTAATATCTAATGGAATTTCCTCAAAATCGCCACTTATCTCCAGGTACCTTAAACAAATCAAGAACACAATTCTATATGGAAATGAATTGCCAACATTGACTTTCTCCAAGTCCAATACAGTTAGTAATTTGAAAGCTTCGAAGGAGTCTTCAACGAGCTTGGTCGGGTTTATACAAGTATATAGTAAGTGAAGCGCAAAGAATGAATACCTTCACACTTCATAAAATCATCTGAGCGATCAACAACAAGTCGAGAAGGCATATCGGTTGCAGATTGAGGATAATCATAATCATACGTTTGTGATCTGCATGTACAAGAACAATAATATAACTATGACACTAAACAAGATTCTGAAAGAAAAGAAAGAGACAGGATGTTGCTCCCTAACGCACACGCAAGTATACGCGGTCGACAAGTAATATAGGATTATGAGTCCAGATTGTCGTACCCACAGAGACTTAATTTTACTACTTCCTAACAAACTCATACTGTTATTTAAGCAAGCAAGAATCGAGTTTAATAGTTGAGTTATTCTACTTATACTTCTAATTTGTATCTAAGAATTGCAAAGACAAAGTACGTATTTTGTAATCAAATAAAACAAACATTCCAGGGTTGTGACTATTTTTCCAATCTTATTGCGTTCTAATTGACTTCTCGTTCATATAGTTCATGTAGATTGCTAATTGATCGATAAATATACTCATAGCCTTCTTCCGAAGTACTATTCGCCTATTCCTAACAAGATTAACACCTATATTCCTATGGAATTAATCTAGCAAGAATGCAATAAAAACACGATATTCAATTAAACATGGTGATTAAGTATATTCCTATCTTAACCACGAATCCGCCTCCTTAAAGAGGTTAAGAACTTGCTTTCTTCAATTCTTATTCTAATCTAAACATAGTTTTCCCAAACATAGCATAGATAATTGATATAACTTAATTGATGGCCAAAACAATCAAGCAATTAGGCATAGAATTGAAGAAACAATCATATTAACATGAACTATTAAAACAAAATCGTCAAGTTCGAAACACAATATTCATGGCTAATCACAACCCCAGAACAAGGGGTGATTAGCCACTCATGTTCAATAAAATCAAAAGACGAAGTATTGAAAAACTAATAGAAATACTCGACATAATTGATGAATTGAAGATCGATTGCGTTGTTGATGTTCCTTAGCGTTCTTAGCCTCCAAAATCACGTTCTCCCCTTCCAAGATGGGTTTAGGGGTGTTTATATAGGAGTTAGGGAGGTTTGAGGTCGATTTAGGGGTCTCCTAGACGGATTAGGACAGCCTCCCGCAGTCGGCGCCCTGGCTGGCGCCAGGCGCCCCCCAGGGCACTGTGTCCAGTGAGTTCTTGTTAAGCTACTGCCTCCAGCACCACAGGTGGCGCCAGGCGCTGCCTGTGGCGCCCAGTCTCCCTTGGTCGGTTTCTTCTCGTTTTGGCTCGTGTCTTCCCCGTTTTCGTCCCCGATTGCTCCCGACTCATTCCTACACATCAAAACACATTACATTAACATGAATCGACGCAATTAACTTCCCAAATTCATAAAACAAGAGCTAAATATGAGATAATTTACATAGCATTTTATATCTTTTCTACCAATTATCAACACCCCACACTTAGACTCTTGCTCGCCCTTGAGCAATGGGATTATAGACAACCTCCCCCAACTACTAAACTCTTAATATTATCACGAAACATTCAACTTTTCAAACAATCCATACTCTTGAACACAATCACTACTAGCAAACAAGTATGAACACATAACTAATCCATATTATTCCCTGTAAAGTTCACTTAAGCATAGTAATGCAATAACATTCAACAATCCAATTGTCACCACCCAACCTCAAAGGCCGACTTGCCACATTAAGCTATTTCAATGCATATACTTACCTAACAAGACAATTTATACATTACCAATTGCTCATGAACTCATGTGCCCTCACCAATAGCTGAAGAATGAACATATATGAATGAACTCACACAAAATTTGCACAACATACTCTCACTCTCACAAAGAACTCATATGCTTCCCATAAAGTACCATAAGCTTGCCCGTAGTGTAGATTTCCACTAATTGAGTCAGTCAAATCTAAGATCAATTAGGACTTTGTAATGTTGTAATGTAGGCTAGGGGACAGGTAGGATATATTTGGTACTAGTGGCTAGTCCTCCTAAGCACCTAATACACTACACTCAACATTTAAACACTTCTTTTTCTTTCAATTGTTAAACTTGTCTCACATACGTAGCCTTTTCTTTTCAACTCACTTAGCACACAACAATAGGAGGTGAATTTTTTCATATCTTTTTCACTAACAATTTTCTCTTTTTTTTTTCCATCATTTTTCTTTCTTCTTTTTCACCCTCCATACACATTTTTCATCAGCTAGTGATTTTTCAGTTTAACTTCAACTAACCCACAAGTCTTTTCACAATTCCATTCATAATCAAGGCAATCCCTCTAACACTGCCCTTACTTCTTCTAGCGACTAAGTACTTTCGGAGGTAAAGGTCCAAATAAGGCTCAAATTAAGAACAAAATAAAAGGGAATAGCTTATAATGTAGGTACCAAACGAAAAAGGCTTATAGGCTCAAAAGGGCTAGCAATGGACAAATTTATATTTGATGTGACAAGCACATCCAAAATTAAACAAAGAAGTGCCTATATCATTTCTTAGATTATCCCAACTTATAATTTCGCTTTAATTAACACACGGGGCAAGTTCTAGACTATATAAGATAGCATAGAGAATCAAAACCTTACTCACATAATGCACATGACTCAACCACAACGGTTCTGTTCAAATTTCGAGTTTAAGCAAGCATATACAACTGAAACAATTAAGCAGTAAATACACTATATGTTAAGCAAGTCAACAGTTGAGAAGAGGCGTCACAAATTGGGCTGTTGTTCTTTCGACTTATAACTCAACTAATGGGAATTGGATCATGTGTCATAACCTATTGTACTAGCATACCATGTCAAGAAGTATTGCAATGTACCCCAGATCTTCCTAAGACTAATCCTAAAAGAAAAAATTAAAACCCGGTTCGAGCTACATCCTTGGAAAAGAACCGGTGCCCTAAGAAAAACCAAGGACTATTACCTAACTAACCTAAAAATAAAACAAAATCTTTTTGTTGTTTTTAATCCAATTTTATCCCTCAAGAAAACGATCCTTCGTCGGGAAAAATCTGGAATATATATATAATATATATATTTTTCGTTTTTTTTTCTTTTTTTTTTCTAAATTATAATAACAACAACAACTATAACGCAACCCAAAACGATTAGTCATTATAACTACCAAGAAATAAAGTAACAAACAAGTAAAACTGAAAAAAAGTCATAACCTAAAAAATCACAAAAACCTACAAATTTTAACAACATACAATTACCCAACAATGAGTACTTTCTCCCACCCCACACTTAAGATATGCATAGTCCCCGATGCATTGAAGATATCAAAAACAAAGTAGGGTGAAAAGAAAAATTCCCTCTCAATCCGGGCCGGTTTCATCAGACTCCATCTCAAATGGTACCAATGCCATAGGCCCTGTAGCTTCATCCTCATCATCTCCTTCATGATCCGAGCCTTGGACCGTGTTGGCGTCTTCAGCATAATGGACCGGACTGCAGGTGCAATCCCGAGCATCTCCTTTGACGCGCCGGAAAGATCGTCGCGCAAGTGCATGCGCTCTTCATCAGAGATTCCCGCTCGGCTCATTAGTAGGTTGATAGCATTGTACATATACTTGTTAAAGTTCTCATCCCGCTCCAACCTAGCTGCTGGGGTGAGTTTGGAAGCTGGCTCCATGACTGATGTAATTTCCATAAGGCCTGGTGGAGCCTCCACCACTTCATCATGTCCTGAATACTCGGGCACTCCCAAAAATCGCATGTACTGGGTCAAGAGGTTGCCATAGTATAACCGCCTAATCTGTTGCCCGAATCTGGTACGGGCCATCTCTGTGAGCATGATCTCGGCTATGTTGATAGGGCGGCCGGTCATTAGGGAAAAAATTAAGCATACTCGAGCTCGCGTGCAATCGCTGCTATGTTCAGCAGGCATCAGCCTAGCCTGCACGAAATTCTGCCACACCTTGGCGGTAGTGTTGAAATCGGCCCGGACCATAGAGAGAGTATATTCCCCTGTTTTCTGTTCCATTTGGCGTTGGAATCAACGCCACAAAGAGTATGTCGGATGAGCTGATAAGGGGGACTTTTGATGAGACTCTAAAGGCGGGTTGGGTCTGCATTTTCAACACCCAAGTAGTCGCATAGACTTTCTCTGCCCAATGGTACCTCAACTCCTCGAACATACGAGACGAAGCGATGATGAACCCAATTCGCATATAGTTCGCGAACTAGGCTCAAGTTTGCCGACCCTGGGCAATCAAGCAATTTGTCCATTCTGAAAAGGCGGAGGCGAGCAAGAACATACGGGAATTGCCTTTCTAGTGATGTGGTGTTGATGCCCATCTCTGAGACGTAGCGCTCTGTGGGAACAAAGTTTCTATACCAGACAGCAGCCGCATCATTGACAAAGTCCAACCGGGGGCGAGGCCGTGTGGGAACTTGCTGTGAGCCTTCATCGACTTATTTTCCTTTGGATTGTCGAGAGGATCCTTCCCCCTGTTTGCGTTTTTTAGGAGCTTGTGAGGTGGGTGAAGTCTTGCCAAGAGCTTTCCCTTTTTCACCGTCACGTGCCATATCTTCCTGCAACACGACAAGTAGAGAAGTGAGGAAAGTGTAGTACAATTCATGAAGGGATTCCACACTTAAAACTCGAGGTATAAAAGCAAGTGTTGCACGACAATTGACGGGTACTCAAGACTTCCCCATGTGTGAGAACTAGTGAACATGGCAATGTGAGTAAGTGACAATGATAATAGACGAGTAAAGCTCGGCACTTTAGAGGTAAAACGAGAAAATATAGGTATACATGAAACTAATATATACAATTTTACAACATACATGAGTAATAGATAGGATGCCCGACATACTCATATCAAAAACCGACCCCTCAATACGTATAAATCACCCAAACTACCCCACACTTAATTCAAGTGCATGTATAAGTATTTCCGATTACTCAGACTTCACCGGAGCTTTAAAATTTTTCATTCAGGCATTTAAACAAACATGTGGTGGGCATGAATAATGTTCTTCACCCTCAACAATGGTGAAGTGTAGTAGCCCTCCCGATTTTTGACAAAGTAGAGGGAATGGTAGTTTACTACTCCGATACAACGAAAAGCACACAAATTTTTGTCCTATGGTACAACCATCAACAGTCGAGAATACTACTATAAGAAGAGGGAGGGGATGTGGGGAATGGGAACATGAATGGTCAGAAAAAATTAAAACTTAAAAGACAAAGAAAGTAAAAGAAAAGAGAAGAGGAAAGAGAGTTATACCTGAAGAATGAAAGAAAGAGCAAGAGAATCTGGAAGTTTTAGTGTAGGAGAAGAACAGCAAATCGAGCAAAGAGAGAAAAGGGATGTTTGTGTGTTTGTCGTGTGTGAGTGTAGGGGAAACAGGTGGGTGGGTTATGTTAAAAAGGTTATTTTAGTTAGGGGAAAACGTGTATGGGTCGAAATTAAGAAAACAAATACTTACCTGGATCACCCCCCCAGCTGGCGCCTAGCGCCCGCCCCGGCGCTGGGGGTCTTGGAGTTCACTGGTTTCAGCGTCGCAGGCAGCGCTGGGCGCTGGCCTGGCGCTGGAGGCAGTGACGTTTCGCCTCTTTTTTTTTTTTTTTTTTTTTTTTGTGTTCCTCATTACAATATTCCATACACTATTTTTAATACATCAAATGCATTACTCTAGCTAATCTAAAAAAATCAAAACAAGAAGTTAACTAAAAACAACATTAAACATTGGGTTGCCTCCCAACAAGCGCCTGATTTAATGTTGCGGCACGACTCAACTTTTCCGCCTTATTCATTGGTAAGCACGATCTTAGTTTTGTCCTTATTGACCAAACCTCCCCAATAATGCTTAACCCTTTGTCCGTTCACCAAAAATTTTCTTTCACTGTTTAGAGCACGTAATTCAATTGCACCATATGGCGTAACTCGCACCACTTCAAAAGGACCTGACCACCTCGACTTTAGCTTTCCGGGAAACAGCCTTAATATCGAATTGAATAATAGCATTTGCTGGCCCGGTTCAAAATGGCGCGGTTTGATGTGCTTGTCATGCCATCGCTTTGTCTTTTCTTTATATAGTTTGGCA
>MCJB01000819.1:0-17358 GCA_002018475.1 Nicotiana obtusifolia | reverse complement strand
TCTCTCTATTGGATACTTCGGCTTGGCCGCTTGTTTGGGGATGGTATGCTGTGGCAACTTTGTGACGCACCCCATATTTTGCTAAAAGATTATTGAGTAGTCGATTGCAAAAGTGTGTTCCTTCATCGCTAATTAATGCCCGTGGAGTGCCGAATCTGGAAAATATGTTCTTCTTGACGAATGCGGAGACTACTATGGCATCATTTGTATGCAAAGCAATTGCCTCTACCCATTTTGACACATAGTCAACAGCAAGCAAAATGTATTTGTTCCCTCTGGAAGGTGGGAACGAGTCCCATGAAGTCTATTCCCCAAACATCAAAGAGTTCAACTTCGAGAATGTTGTTGAGGGGCATCTCTTGCTTCCTTGTGATGGTGCCTGTTCTTTGACATTGATCGCACCTTTTGACAAATGCATGTGCGTCCTTGAACAGAGTGGGCCAGAATAGCCCAGATTGTAATACTTTGGCTGCTGTTCGGTCGCCTCCGTGATGGCCTCCATACGGTGACGCGTGACAATCATGCAAAACAGACTCGACCTCTTCATCCGGAATACATCTTCTCATCAATTGATCGGCACACTGTTTGAACAAGTAAGGTTCGTCCCAGTAATAGAAATTGACATCGTGCAGGAACCTTTTTCTAGCTTCGAGTTTCAGATCTGGTGGGAGTACTCCGCTCACCAAGTAATTCACATAATCCGCATACCATGGGGGAGAGTCATGACTGATGGCAAAGAGGTGTTCATCTGGAAAGAATTCCTTTATTTGTCCATCTTCTTCCATGTGATCATGATTTTCTAACCGGGATAGGTGGTCCGCTACTTGATTTTCAGTCCCCTTCTGGTCTCTGATTTCCACATCGAATTCCTGCAACAACAATACCCAGCGCATTAATTGAGCTTTAGACTCTTTTTTAGTAAATAGATACCTGATTGCTGCATGGTCGGTGTGGACTATGACTTTCATTCCCACCAAATAAGCTCGGAATTTCTCAAACGCCCAAACTACTACTAGCAACTCCTTTTCGGTGGTAGTGTAATTTTGTTGTGCCGGGTCAAGAGTTTTGCTCGCGTAGTAGATTGAATGGAACACCTTGTCTTTCCGCTGTCCCAACACTGCTCCAATTGCCAAGTCACTAGCATCGCACATAAGTTCAAAGGGTATTGCCCAATTCGGTGCTACAATGATAGGTGCAGTTATCAACTTCTCCTTAAGTGCTTCGAGCGCCTTGAGGCAGGAATCATCGAATTTGAATGGTACATCTTTTTCAAGCAACCTGCACAAAGGAGTAGCAATCTTAGAAAAATCTTTAATAAAGCGTCTATAAAAACCTGCATGTCCTAAGATGTTCTGGACACCCTTGACGGAAATTGGAGGAGGTAATTTTTCAACGGCCTCCACTTTTGCTTTATCTACTTCAATGCCGGTTCTGGAGATCTTATGTCCCAATACAATTCCTTCTTGCACCATAAAGTGACACTTTTCCCAATTAAGTACCAAATTAGTTTCTTCGCACCGTGCTAGCACTTTACTCAGGTTCCTTAAGCGATCATCATATGAAGACCCAAAAATAGAGAAATCATCCATGAACACTTCCACAAATTTTTCCACCATATCGGTGAAAATGGACATCATGCATCTTTGGAATGTTGCAGGTGCGTTGCATAGGCCGAATGGCATTCGCTTGAAGGCGAAGGTGCCATAAGGGCAAGTGAAGGTGGTCTTCTCTTGATCTTCGGGGCATATGATAATTTGATTGTACCCTGAGTAGCCATCCAGAAAAAATAATATTCATGCCCTGCTAGTCTGTCGAGCATTTGATCAATGAATGGAAGTGGGAAGTGATCTTTTCGGGTGGCTTTGTTGAGTTTCCGATAGTCAATGCATACCCGCCATCCTGTGATGGTTCGAGTAGGAATCAATTCGTTCTTCTCATTCTCTACAACGGTCATTCCCCCTTCTTAGGTACACACTGCACTGGGCTGACCCAATTGCTGTCAAAAATTGGAAAGATAATATCCGCGTCAAGCAATTTTATTACCTCCTTCTTCACCACTTCTTTCATTATTGGATTCAATCTCCGCTGCTGCTCTACACTGGGGCAGTGTCCTTCTTCTAAAAATATTTTGTGCATGCAAACTGATGGACTGATTCCCTTGATATCGGCGATGGTCCACCCAATTGCCTTTTTGTATTCTCGAAGGACCCGTAGTAATTTTTCCTCTTGCATGCTAGTCAGGCTGGATGATATGATCACTGACAATGTCTCAGATTGACCCAAATATGCATAGTGCAGATGCGCTGGGAGTGGCTTGAGTTCAAGCTTTGGTGCTTTCTCGACAGATGGCCTGGGAAGGGTCAGAGTAACAGGCCTCTCCAATTCTTCAAATTTTCTGAACCCCTGAATGTAGTTGCAAGATAGGTCCAGTAACTGCTCGATGTCTCTCATTATGTCATCTTCAACAGCTTCCATCTCCCCAATCAATAAACATTCAACTGGATCAGCTGGGCTCAAGAACGGTACTAAAGATGTGGAAACATTCTCCACCACTGAAATCATGGATAACTCTTCGTAATGTGTTGGCAGTCGTAGTGTTTTATAGACATTAAACACTTCTTCTTGGTCCCCTACCCGCATAGTCATTTTTCCTTCACAAACATCTATGATGGCGCGGCTGGTAGCTAAGAAGGGACGCCCCAAAATAAATGGGACGTCCTGATCTGGCTCGTAATCCAAAATGATGAAGTCCGCAGGAAATATAAACGAGCTCACTTGGACTAGGACGTCCTCAATCACACCCTCCAGATGGGCCAAAGAACGGTCTGCCAACTGTAATATAACCGTGGTTGGGCGTGGGTCACCCAACCCCAACTGGCGGAACACTGAAAGTGGCATCAAATTTATGCTTGCTCCGAGGTCGCATAACGCTCTTCCCACAACATGTTTTCCAATTGAGATCTGAATAGTGAAGCTGCCCGGATCCTTTAATTTTTGTGGTAGTTTCCCTTGAATTCTCGAACTGCATTCTTCAGTATGTGCCACCGTTTCAAACTTAGTCAATCTTCTTTTGTTGGCCACAATATCCTTGATGTATTTTGCGTATTTAGGCACTTCTTGCAAAATGTCCACCAATGGAATGTTGATTTGTACCTATTGTAGAATCTCAAGGAATTTTTTGTAGGCCTCATTGTCTCTCAACTTCTGTAATCTTTGTGGAAAGGGAGGTGGTGGCCTTGCAACCAATTGTGGGGGTTGCTTAGCTCCTGCCTCTTCGACTGATTTCTCAACTTCTTTGGCCTTTTCTGCAGTTACCTCAATGGTGATTGGTTTTTCGTTGAAGGTCACCTGCTTCTTCTTTTTCGATTTGATCTCTTCTAGCTGTCCCCCGTTCCTCTATGAAACTGCATTCAGTGCTGCCCGTGGATTAGCTTCAGTGTCGCTGGGTAGTGCCCCAGCAGGTCGAGTATTTTGAGCCGCGGCCAGCTGTCCCAACTGGCGCTCCAGGTTCCTCACTGTTGTGGTGAGGGTTTGATACTCAGTTCTGAATTGCTTATTGTCCTGCACCAGCTGCTTCAGCAACTCATTCGTGTTATCATCAGATTGAGGAGGTTGTCTCTGTGGTTGGTTATAATTCCCCTGTGGTCTGCCTGTATTCTGCTCCTGCTGATTGCCACCCCATGAAAAGTTGGGATGGTTCCTCCAATTTGGATTGTAGGAATTCCCATAATGTGAATTTTGATTTACGGGTCCCCTGTTTTGTTGTTCCACATAATATGATTCCGGATTGGTGGGGCACATATCACTTGTGTGGTTGTCACCGCACATCTCACAGCATAATGACATTTGTTGGACCTGCTGTCTGGGTTGAACCTGATGCATAGTCCTTCGGTTCATCTGATTTGCCAATTTAGCCATTTCTGCTCTCATAGCTGCCAAGTCATCCAATTCTATCAAACTAGTTCCCTTCTGTTTAATGGCTCTGCGCGAGTCACCATCACCTTGCCAATTATGATCGTTGGCCGTGAAATTGTTCAGTAGAAGTTGGATTTCACTGTATGGCTTAGCCATGCAACTGCCCATGCACGCTTAATCAAGGTTCATCTTCGAAGCTTCATCTAGACCATCAACAAACGAGTGCCCTAGTACCTCATCTGTCTGGCAATGGTGTGGACAATCCCTAAGCAGCTTCTTATACCTCTCCCATGCCTGTCAAAGGGTTTCTCCTTCCCGTTGTTCAAAACCCAAGATCTGGCTTCTCAGTGACTTAGTTTTCTTAGTTGGAAAGAATTTGATCAGAAATTTTCTGGTCAGGTCATCCCATGTATAAATACTGTTTGCAGGCTCCTTTTGCAACCACTCTTTTGCTTCCCCCAATAGAGAAAAGGGAAACAAGTTCAACCTTTCATAATCTTTAGACACATTTGGGTAATTGTAAGTGTTTGTGATTTCCAAGAAGTTATGAATGTGTCTCTGTGGGTCTTCGTGCGACAGTCCCACATACTGTCCCGTAGACTGGATTAGCTGCACCATGTATTGCTTCAACTCAAAGTGCCCTGTGATTTCAGGCTTGACAATCGCTTGAGTCATATTGGCAAGATTTGGTCTTGCAGCTTCAATTACTGCTCTCTCTGCATTTCCTGCCATCTCGATAGGCTGTGGTTGAACAACAATGTCCAACTCTTGGTTAATTCTGGTCCTGGCTTCTACTTCCCTCCTTACTCTGTGTAATGTTCGCTCAATTTCTGGATCAAAGGGAAGAAGGTTGTTTGCACTTCTACTTCTCCGCATTCAATAGAAAAGCCTGTGTCAAAGCAAACAACGTAAGCCGATTAATGAAACTTGAATAAATAACAAATATAAGTTGAAGTTGGTAAAGTAGCAGATTTTTAAGTCCCCGGCAACGGCGCCAAAAACTTGTTGCTCCCTAATGCACACGCAAGTATACGCGGTCGACAAGTAATATAGGATTATGAGTCCAGGTTGTCGTACCCAGGGACTTAATTTTACTACTTCCTAACAAACTAATACTGTTATTTAAGCAAGCAAGAATCGAGTTTAATAGTTGAGTTATTCTACTTATACTTCTAATTTGTATCTAAGAATTGCAAAGACAAAGTACGTATTTTGTAATCAAATAAAACAAACATTCCAGGGTTGTGACTATTTTTCCAATCCTATTGCGTTCTAATTGACTTCTTGTTCATATAGTTCATGTATGATTGCTAATTGATCGATAAATATACTCATAGCCTTCTTCCGAAGTAGTATTCGCCTATTCCTAACAAGATTAACACCTATATTCCTATGGAATTAATCTAGTAAGAATGCAATAAAAATACGATATTCAATTAAACATGGTGATTAAGTATATTCCTATCTTAACCACGAATCCGCCCCCTTAAAGAGGTTAAGAACTTGCTTTCTTCAATTCTTATTCTAATCTAAACATAGTTTTCCCAAACATAGCATAGATAATTGATAGAACTTAATTGATGGCCAAAACAATCAAGCAATTAGGCATAGAATTGAAGAAACAATCATATTAACATGAACTATTAAAACAAAATCGTCAAGTTCGAAACACAATATTCATGGCTAATCACAACCCCAGAACAAGGGGTGATTAGCCACTCATGTTCAATAAAATCAAAAGACGAAGTATTGAAAAACTAATAGAAATACTAGACATAATTGATGAATTGAAGATCGATTGCGTTGTTGATGTTCCTTAGCGTTCTTAGCCTCCAAAATCACGTTCTCCCTTCCAAGATGGGTTTAGGGGTGTTTATATAGGAGTTGGGGATGTTTGGGGTCGATTTAGGGGTCTCCTAGACGGATTAGGATAGCCTCCCGCAGTAGTGAGTTCTTGTTAAGCTACTGCCTCCAGCGCCACAGGTGGCGGCAGGCGCTGCCTGTGGCGCCCAGTCTCCCTTGGTTGGTTTCTTCTCGTTTCGGCTCGTTTCTTCCCTGTTTTCGTCCCCGATTGCTCCCAACTCATTCTTACACATCAAAACACATTACATTAACATGAATCGACGCAATTAACTTCCCAAATTCATAAAACAAGAGCTAAATATGAGATAATTTACATAGCATTTTATATCTTTTCTACCAATTATCACAGGACCATGAAGAGCTAGTTCCTCCATTTGGCCATTCCGATTTATACGAGTTTATTTGACTGGGTACGGAGTTTAAGAAAAAAATTGAGATTTTAAAAAATGTAGTTCTAAACAATCCATAACATTTGTGTAGCTATAATTCTTTTGAAAACTTGTGATGTTAAACATGCCAGAGTATTTGTGTAGCTATAAAATCTTCTCCTTAATGGTAGACTTGAAAGTTAAAAGTTAAAAAGAGATCATTCTTTTTGGAATGGATTAAAAAGGAAATAAGTTCTAGAACAGAAGGAGTACATAGTATTTCTTACCCGTGAAATCGTCGTAAATGGATTTCTTCTGTAGCTTTTACCATGCAGAATTGATGTAAAAGATCATGAACACCAATGAGTTGGGGTCTACGCAAGTAGTAACTAGTTTTTGCAAACATTACTAGGTTTCTCCCAACAAGATCCATCAAGTAATCAGTTGCAACATGATCCATGCTCTTCAACTCATTATATGGTATAAATCCTTCGCAAATCCATGATTGTATCAGTTTATGTACTGGAATTTGTGCATCCTCAGAAAATGTTCCAAAGTACAAAAAACATGGTCTCAGATGATGAGGCAAATCATTGTAGCTCAAATTAAGAGCGACTTCTTTCCGATAACCCTCTTCCTTTTCTCGCCTCGTGAGAAGTCCGGATATCAAAACTATTGCAAGTGGTAATCCAGAACAACTTGTTGCTATTTCATTTCCTATCTTTTCAAGCTCATCGGGACAACGTTCTTGATCCTCAAATACTATCTTCTGCAATAGCTCCCAACTTTCGTCTTCTGTAAGATTTCGAAGATGGTGAGGATTAGTCGAGACATAAGAAGCTACTTCGTCGAGCCTAGTAATCAAAACAAGCCTACTTCCCTTGTTATCGTTGGGGAAAATTGTCCGTAAATCATTCCATGCATCAATACTCCACAAATCATCTACCACAATGAAGTAACGCTTTCCTTTCAAAAAATTACGTAGCGCATCAGCTAATTCAGTGTGATCATTTTCTTTTTTTGCGGTATTCAGCATACCAAGTTCTCTCCAAATCTTTAATAATACATCTTTCCGTGTTGGAAAACTAATTCAAAGTTATAGTAGGATACCTAAATTATTTAGGATTTGGCATTTGCAAAGTTATTTAATTCATACCTAAATAGGATTTGTAGTCATAACTAAAATTGGAATATGCTTTCCTATTTCTAATTAAAATATATTTCGTACTATTATAAATAGGAGTATTAGTAGCTTATTTTATTGTGTGGAGGAAATAAAGAATTGTAGAGAGCTTTCAGAGATTAGTAATAAAATATTTTCCTTCATATTGGTATCAGAGCTTCTACGATCTTGGGAGAGAATCAAGTAGCTTCCGTTGCCGGTGTGCGACGCTAGCCAATGTGTGCCGCCCGTCTGGCCAAAAAATATGCTGGCAAAATCATAGATAGTTGTCAACAAAACTAGATTATTCGATGAATTTTTCAAGATAGATTCAAGAAAAATAAACAAGTTTAAAGAGGTGCAAACAAATATGGCACAAGAAGAAGAAACTCTTCTCTAAAAGTTGGAGAGAGGTTTTAAAAAGTTGTGATAACAAACACAATAGGGAATTCATGAATTACTAAAAAAAAAAAAGAAAATCAAGAAACGTGCGGAAGCTAAAAGAAAATAGGGAAACGAAAAAAACAGAAATTAAAGATAGATTGAATTCAAGAAAGAGTTTCTTGAATTCAAGAAGTCTATTCTTGAATTTGAATCCTAGCAACAATAATTAGCTAACGAAAAACTAATCGCCTTTGTAGAGAATTAAAAATAAGAGATAGATTGTGAAATCCGATCTTCTAGAATAACAAGAACAACAATAAACCTAAATTTATCACCTTTCTTGAATACCTATAAGTAATCTAAAATTTCGAAAAAGATTTTAATCTTACCACCTTAAGTTGATTCTTGAAGGTTGAAGAATAAATCTAAGAGTAGCCACACACAAGAGTGCAAGAAAAATCTCACAATTTTTGTTGATATTGTCAATCATAATCTAATCTCCTAAAAATAAAGAAGACACCCTTTGTATAGAGAGGGAGTCACAAAATTCTACCAAAGAAAAAAGAAGAAAGAAAGTCTTAACTACTTTGGACAAAAGTCCAACTACCTTAAGATAGGATCTTGAAAGTCCAAAACCAATCATGAAAATCTTAGAAATCTTGGAAAAGAAAGAAAGTCCTAATTACTTTGGACAAAAAGTCCAAGTACCCTTAGGATAGGTTCTTGAAAGTCCAAAACCAATCTTGAAAATCTTAGAAATTTTGAAAAAGAAAGAAAGTCCTAACTACTTTGGACAAAAAGTCCAACTACCTTAGAATAGGATCTTGAAAGTCCAAAACCATTCTTGGAGAATCTTGGAAATCTTGAAAATCTTGAAGGACATTTGCAAGCAACTTCGCACCAACTTGCACTCAACGTCTAGCACGACTATTGTACCTTTCTTTAACATCAAGTAAGTCCTTTTATGTTATAAAAACGTGACTTCATGTAGGACTTATTGGGTTGCAATTTTGGACACATTTTAGGTGCCAAAATGGTCCAAAAGTGGACTGATTAGGATCTTCTTCAAAGGATGTCTCTTGGGATCCAATACTCCTCTTCTTGGACATAAATTTGGGTCATAAAACAATTGTAACACCTAACCAATTCACATCCTTAATCCTTGAGCCCTTCCTCCCAGTTGACAACTTTATTATTTGCACTTGAAGTCTAATTACCATGTTTTGCAACTTTTTAGCTTGACATCTTATTAAAAACCCTCTTTGAGATTCCAAAGCTTCATCCTTGTCTTTGAATATATTTGAGCTTCCTAGGATTCTATCATTCCCCTCTTCTTGAAGAAAATTCGTCCTCGAATTTCGACCTTGCAGGAAAAAGAAAACACGCACTAGTAAATGGCATCCACTAATCAAAAAAAATAGTAGGAATAAAATAAGATAGTGACCATGTGTCCATTTAACCCAACTAATCCTAATAGGTGTATATACTCCCTTATAAAGCATATGTACATCATCATCCCAATAAAATTTATGCCTACCTAGATTAATACAAAAAAATACCTCTCTTAGATGTAATATGCAATAGAACTTGCAATTCGATCTTGTTGGTAAGGTAGTCCATAGGTACGTATGACAAAGAAATTATAAAAGATTGACCACATATCCATTTAATATAAGTATCTCTACCACATGTATCAAAGAATACACTTTTATAATCTAGCCAACAATCTACGATTACAAATCTCATGGATACAAGAAAGAGTATTTTATCACAAATGTCACAACAATCATGCATATCCTCTTTACTAGTAGCAAACACTTATAAGCTCACAATGAACACGCCTTGAAGAATGACTCCCCATCACACAACAAAAATCACATTCTAGCAATTTATCACATGAAAACTCATTAAACACTTAAATAAAAAGATGAAGAAATATTTAACTCATTCACGAGCCTCTTCTCATAAATTTCATGTCTCTTTGCACCAAGTTGGAATACATAATCATCTATGTCATACTGAATTTCAAAAGACAGTAAATTACTCTTGCACTTGAACTTAGATATTACAGTTAATGACTTGATATGCATCAAAATATCGTCATCCACAAAAATTATGAAGTCACCAACATAAGAAATAAGAGTAAAGTTCATTACCTCCAAAAATACCTTAGGTATTCTAGAAAGACCAGAAATGTGAATAAACCATTATACATACCATACTTGCACTTATTTACCAATGGAACATCATCACCTTGTATTCTTTTATTCAATGGCTCCAACTTAGCAATGCTTTTAGGCAACTCCATGTCATAAACTTGTAAATAAGGATCAAAATAGTCAAAAGGTTCAATAACAAAGAATTTTACCAAGCTTTTATCTTCCACATCCAACAAGAATAAATTTCACCAAATTCATGTTGGAATGCAATTGGATCCTTTGCCACCATCTCTTGCACCTCACCTCCCCTTTCAAAAGGTCTTTCAATATGTGGATATACAAAATCACAAGAACTAATACAAGAAAAAGTTAATGGTTTAGGAAGTAAAGAAAACTTTTTGTTGCTTACACTCTTTTTGGCTTTTATCACAAGACTAACTTTTTCCTCACCTTTAGCCTCTTTTCTCTCACTAAAGTTTTTTTCTTTTTCTTCACTCAAACCCTGTTGTTTTTCTCTCTCTACCTCACAGACTTTTGTTATTTCATTCCTTCTCTCTTTTCTTTTTTCTCAAGATCACTCTTTGCCTCACTTGACATCCTACTCTTTTCACTCAAGACAACCTCTCCTTTTTGCTCTCTTGGAATGTCGACATGCACTCCCTTACTCCTCTCATTTTTTTCTCTCACATATATTTTCATATTCTCTTTAATAGTCTTTTCATCTTCAAAAATTTGTGAGGGAGTCAAAGGCCCAGGAATGAGTTTCTTCCCATTAACCTCAAAATAGTATCTATTTTTTTTTCATACTATATGAAGCACTTCTATAGACATATCATGGCCCTCCCAGCAAGACATGAAAACTATTCATGGGAATGACATCACACTAATCACATCCTCGTACTTTCCAATAGAGAATTGCAATAATACTTTTTTATCTACCTTTACTCATTTCAACATATAGGGTTCAATATGTTTAACACAAAGCAAGTTCAATTTCTCAACCATATAAATGCTAATTAAGTTATAGCCAAATGCTTTGTCAATTCTAAGGGAATAAATTGCAGACGTCACTTTAGCTCTTGCTTGAAAAATAACTTTACCATTGTCTTCCTTCCATTCGGTATACTGTAAGTTCGAATTTCAAGTTGTTGAGTCATAGCTCGCCTCCTATCACTATAGCTGCCTATTTGAGACATCTTGACATAGATTAGAAGAAATATGTATCTTTTAAATTTAGCTCTTTCCCTCTAATGTTTTCACTTATCTTGCCTTTTTCCACTCAAAGCAACTCTTGGTCGTTGATCTTTAGATTTATTAATAAACCTTACTAGTCACAACCTTAGTGATAAGAATGTGGAGTTAGAGAAAAGGAAAAGGAAAGTGAAGGACCAAACCTAGGAAGAATAGAAATTGGTTGTTAAGAAAAAAAAAAGAATTTAAGAAACCTAAAACCCACAAGAATAAGGAAAGAAGTTACTTTAATCTTCAAGATCTAGGATCCCCTTTTCTTGTTTCTTTCTTGACTTGGAAACCACATTATACTTGAATCTGAAAATAATATTGAGCAATAACACTTTTTTTGGACTGATTTTCGTTTTTTTTTTGTTTGGGTTTTTTTAAATCTTTTTTTTGCTCAAAAACCATCCAAGATTATCAAGATTAAAATCTTTATTAGTCTAGCTCTGATACCACTTGATAACAAACACGATAGGGGATTTATGAATTACTAAAGAAAAATAAGAAAATCAAGAAACGTGCGAAAGCTAAAAGAAAATAGGGAAACGAAAAAGACATAAATTAAAGATAGATTGAATTCAAGAAAGAGTTTCCTGAATTCAAGAAGTCTATTCTTGATGTTGAATCCTAGTTACAACAATTAGCTAACAGAACTAATTGCCTTTGGAAGAGAATTAAAAATAAGAGATAGATTGTGAAACCCGACCCTTTAGAATAACAAGAACTATAATAAGCCTAAACTTATCACCTTTCTTGAATACTATAAGTGATCTAAGATTTCGAAATAGATTTTAATCTTACCACCTTAAGTTGATTCTTGAAGGTTGAAGAATAAATCCAAGAGTAGCCACACACAGGAGTGCAAAAATAATCTCATAATTTTTGTTGATATTGTCAATCATAATCTATTCTCCTAAAAATAAAGAAGACACCCTTTATATAGAGAGGGAGTCACAAAATTCTACCCCAAAAAAAAAAGGAAAGAAAGTCCTAACTACTTTGGACAAAAGTCCAACTACCTTAGGATTGGATCTTGAAACTCCTAAACCAATCTTGGAAATCTTGGAAAAGAAAGAAAGTCCTAATTACTTTGGACAAAAAGTCTAAGTACCCTTAGGATAGGACCTTAAAAGTCCAAAACTAATCTTGGAAATCTTAGAAATTTTGGAAAAGAAAGAAAGTCATAACTACTTTGGACAAAAAGTCCAACTATCTTAGGATAGGATCTTGAAAGTCCAAATTCATTCTTGGAGAATCTTGGAAATCTTGAAGGACATTTGCAAGCAACTTGGCACCAACTTGCACTCAACTTCTAGCACGACTATTGTACCCTTCTTTAACATCAAGTAAGTCCTTTTTATGTTATAAAAATGTGACTTTATGTAGGACTTATTGAGCTGCAAGTTTGGACACATTTTAGGTGCCAAAATGGTCCAAAAGTGAACTGATAGGATCTTCTTCAAAGGATGTCTCTTAGGATCCAATACTCCTCTTCTTGGACATAAATATGGGTCATAAAACAATTGTAACACCTAGCCAATTCACATCCTTAATCCTTGAGCCCTTCCTCCCAGTTGACAACTTTATTATTTGCACTTGAAGTCTAATGACCTTGTTTTGTAACTTTTTAGCTTGACATCTTGTTAAAAACCTTCTTTGAGATTCCAAAGCTTCATCCTTGTCTTTGAATAGATTTGAGCTTCCTAGGATGCTATCAAGTTGGAAGTTGATTATGTTTTTCAACAAAATTGAGTGTTGGTGACAAAGTGCATCAATGTGAGTTGGAGACTGGTGCTTCAACAAAATTGGGTGTTGGTGACAAAGTGCATCAACGGGAGTAGAAGGCATGTGCTTCAACAAAAATAGGGTATTGGTGACAAAGTGCATCAACGAGAGTTGAAGACAGGTGCTTCAACAAAATTGAGTGTTGGTGACAAAGTGCATCAATGGAAGTTGAAGACAAGTGCTTCAACAAAATTGGTTGTTGGTGGCACATCAACGAGGGTTAGAGATATGTGCTTCAACAAAGATATAATTTGGAGAGAAGTGCTCCAACACAGAACATACAACTCTGAATTACGTGAGAATGTTGGAAAACTAATTCAAAGTTGTAGTAGGATACCTAAATTATTTAGGATTTGATTTGCAAAGTTATTTAATTCATGTATAAATAGAATTTGTTGTCATAATTAATATTGGAAATACGCTTTCCTATTTCTAGTTGAAATATTTTTCGTACTATTATAAATAGAGTATTAGTAGCTTATGTGTGGAGGAAATAAAGAATTGTAGGGATGATTCATAAATTTATAAGTAAAATATTTTTCTTCATTCCGGTTATATACAGCACCATGAACGGACAGCGAAATGCTGGATTACAGTTTCATGAGAAGATAGTTTTGTAGCTAAAGTCGTCTTGCCCAATCCGGACATTCCGACTATAGGTACAATGTCTAATTCTTTTGGTCCTCCTACAAGTCGGTTGAGGAGCGTTTCCGCTTCGTCCTCATATCCTAGAATTACTGGTGGTGCGGTATTCCATAATTCCATGTTCGTAATTGTTGGTTTTCAAGCAAAAGATTATAAGAAGAAAGAATGAGAAATGAAGAAATAAAAGGAGCTCAAATTAAGGGTTAGTAAGGATGTGATTCAACTGAAAGTTGATGTATGCGGTAGTTTAAATCAAAGAAAGGAATTTATGGAAACCCATCTACAAGCATTAGGTGCGATTAAACTATTAGCGGGCCTAGGAAATTAACTCGATAAGGGCACATGTACTCTACTCAATCAATATTCTTTAAAGACTTTTGGTATTAAATTATTTAAATATATACAAAATTTTTGTATAAGTTAAAGGGATCTGATGACCTCTCGTTGTTACAAATAGGTCCGCCTCTAAGCACATTACCGATACCAAGGAGCAGCATAAAAAAAGTAATAGTGCTGAGACATACACCCAGTTACTTACTTATTTTATATATATATATATATATATATATATATATATATATATATATATATTATATACTATATGTTTATCTTACGACTTCTTCTTCTTTTATTATTATTTGATTTATTTGGTCACAGTCTATTGATGAGTAGGTTGTGAATCGTTACATTCCATTTAAGATTAGGAATACGCGTAATCGGACCTGTTTTTTACATATCTCTATTGGGACCCTAGTCACCTCTTTGAGTGAATCGAGAAACAGGTTTGACTGTCCATCTTTTTTATATATACCAAGCATTGCATTCTCCGGATAATTCAAATCGAAGCAATTGGATGTCCGACTCGGGCCTATATGACATGACTGATCAATAGATCCACTTTTGTCATATATTCCATACATCACACTAGATAGATATCATATTGATGGAATACGATTCACTTTCAAGATGCCTTGGTGGTGAAATGGTAGACACGCGAGACTCAAAATCTCGTGCTAAATAGCGTGGAGGTTCGAGTCCTCTTCAAGGCATAATATTGAGAATGCTCATTCTCAATAAGAGAGCTCGGATCGAATCGGTATTGATTAAATTTACCAATTTAATTGTTTAACAAAGTCTCCCTTTTAGGTCCTTTTTTTTTTCTTTTAAAATCTTGACTTTGTCCAAGGCTCTATTAGTATTTATCTTCAAAGTCTCCCATCAGTTTCATTGTTTATTTTTCATTTAAAATCTTGTCGTTGTTCAAAAAGATTCCTCAACTTAAAAGACAAGTGGATAAAAAGCTGGATCTCGATATGTACGGTGGATTGATATATAGTTGCTTTCAGTCCTTTTTAACTACGTAGATGAAAGATACTTGAGTACTAAATCAATTTTCTTTAATTGAGAGCTAAATTGATTTTCGTCCATCCTCAATGCTCGAACAATTAATAATATTGGTCACTCTGCTAGCCTTATTTCACATAACAAGATGTCACCATATTAAGAAGATGGTCACTGTGGCTGTGCTATAAGCTACTTTTGTGGATTTTTGTGAGTCGACGCAACTCTACTTATAGTACTCTTTATGGCTTAATGCTTTCTTCCCGAAAAAATCAGTTAATTACTAAGTTAAAGAGTTGTTGTGTAATTGTTGGATATTATTACGCTTAAATCACAGATTCATATGCAAAATTATGAATCAATTAGTTAGATGTTCATTCAACTATATTAAATTATGAAGTAAAATTACTTTTATTTCATCTGCAAAGAAAGTTACTCAATTATCCCTATTACACTTTAATAATTAATCAACCAGAATTTTTAATTTTTTCGGTGGAAAAAGTTGATGTGTCAGTCCATGTGATTTTTTAATATTTTTGGATCACGTAAAATAATTAACATCCAAATAAAACATAGAAACCCACCCATACACCCAACCCCATGTGGGTGGGTTTCTATATTTTATTTGGGTGTTAATTATTTTATGTGGTCAATAAAAATAAAAAATCCATGTGAACTGCCACATCAATCTTTCCATCTAAAAAAATTTGGTTGAACGATCAGTAGAGTGCAATATGACTAGTTGTTTAACCTTAAAATCCGAGTAACAATTAAATTTGTTCGTAGTGCTAAGGATATATGAATCAATTCAATACAACGTAAGATATAATGACAAGTAATTGAAATATAATAAGCAAAAGAACGATCAAACCGCTGTAGTTGAATGAATTGCTGATAACGAAATGAAACACAACAAGAGATAATCAATTCTGATAAGAGATAGCTCAAGTACTTAGTATTTTTTTGTTCTGTATCTTGTGTGTTACAATGGAGATAAATGCCCCTCTTATAGGTAAAAGAAAAGCCCTACATATGGTAAAAACCTGATTACAAGATAGAATCCCCCCAATTACGGGGTGGAGTATTCCTAAAATAATGGTCTAACGTCTATGACGGTTGAGATCACGACTCCCGCCGAGATATCAGGAATCCACGAGATATCCGGTCGAGACTGATCCTTTTACCACAAGATATGCCTTCCTTGACCGGCGTCGATTGCTTTATCTCGATCGCTCCAGCCCCGTATCCGACTTGCTGATCCCGGATTGAAATAATCCGGTCTTACATTATTCCTGGGCCCGATCCTCCTTACGCGATCGATTATATCCGACTTAATACAGATAGTCCCCTCGTTTATTGGAGAGTAAGGAAAATAAACGATATGAATCGTCGTTCTTTGAGATCTTCGGTTAAATAATCAACACCTTCACTAAGCGTGACACGAAGTTAAAGGCATCAAGTCACTCAACCCTAAAGGACCCTTTGTTAGCGTGTGACGACAGCGCCGTGACGCATGTGACCATTGGCACAGGAAATCATTGCTTGTCCAGTCTGTCTGCAGAACTCTGCAACTTCTGCGTGCGGCATTTAATGTTTCTTTGCATCGTGTTCTGAACCGTCGTTTTTCGTGAAAGTATAAATACTTCCTCCCTTCTAAGAATTCCCTTCTTTGCTTTTACATTATTTAACAATCTGCTTCTTCTAACATTCTTCATCACAAAAACTCTCTTTTCCTTTACTTCTTGCTTCTGCTACTTTAATCGTCATGGCCAAAACCTCCAAATCAGTTCCTCAGAAACAACAACCCTCACCTGCTCAGTCCGTTGAAGAGGATGAGCCCGTCCATGTTGAGGAACCCTCTACGGAACCTCCCTTGAAGTCTTTTATACTGGTTGGGTGCTTTATAGGCTCCGACTTCAAAGTCGAGAAGCCTTCCTCGGTACTTGGCCGAAGTGAGCCGGTCTCTCTGTATATCAGCTCGATCACTCAAAAACACCTTGACAGGGTAAAGGCTGAATGCCGATGGACTGATAAAGACGTGATAGTCCCTTCCTCGAACGAAGATATTACCACTCATGTGGAGGGCTATCTCAGCGTTTATACCTACCCATTCACTTAGGACCTGTGGACCCTATAATTGTTGAATTTTATAGGAGATATAATGTTACTTTGGGCCAGGTCCACCCCTCCGTATGGCGTATAATTTATCTCTTTTGCTTTTTTGTGAGTAAGGTCGAAGGAGGACACCCTTTTACCATCGATCATCTACTATGATTATACAGTCCCCGGATGTTCCGAGGGGGACTGATAAAACTCGCTCGCCGGGCCAGCAAGGCTCCGTTCTCGAGCATCGATGAAGATAGGGACCGGGGCTGTATGAGCCAATTTTTCCGAATCAAGACCTCCGATCTGATCCTTGCTGATGGCATGCCGTTCCCTGAAAAGTGGAACATGAAGCGTAAGTGTTCCTTTTCTTAGAATCGCCTATCATTTCCCCTCT
>MCJB01000818.1:0-33559 GCA_002018475.1 Nicotiana obtusifolia | reverse complement strand
ACGGGAGGCTCTCTGCACACTGGAGGTGCGGTCAGCCTCAGTTCAATAAAAAGAAATATGGTACGTAATTGCTTAACTTAATTTTAATTTTCAACGTCTAATTTGTTTATTAACAAAAATTTATGACTTTTCAGGAGAAGAAGTTAGGCCGTCCGGTCAGGCAAGATGAGTTATTCAAGAAAACTCATACTGTCAAGAAGAAAAAAGATTCGGACGAAGAAAGGTGGGTCGAGGACCGAGCCTCGGCTGTACATGTAAGTTTTCAATTTTTATTAAGTACTTTGATTTAGTTTTATATAAGTTTTGAATACTAATTTATTTTTTCTTATAGAGTCGCTTCATAGCTGAGTTGGAAGAGTTTACACGCAGCCAGCCAGCATCTTCATCGGGCGAAACAGTCCAACCGTCAGACGAGGATGCTGAGAGACTATGGACGCAGGCGGCTGGCGGTCCAAAAGGGGGGAGGGTATACGGGCTTCCCGCTAAACAATTCTACCGCTATAGGTGTGGAATGCACGGAATAGGCAGTTCATCCGGAGGGGATTCGCTTGATGGGAAGACCCTCGCCTCTATACGGGCCCATGTAGAAAAGCTCACATCCGAGCTAGAAGCTGCAAAGCAAAGAGAGAAGGAGAGAGAAGAAAGAGAGAAGGATAGAGAACAAAGAGAGAAGGAGAGAGAAGAAAGAGAGAAGAAGAAAGAAAAACGTAGAGATGCTCAGTATGCTGCTCTACGAAACCAGATCAAATCTCTCTTAGCTTCTGGCTCTTTTCCAATTTCCCCGTCACCTGAATCATCGCCGGATGGTGTGGAATGTGATGACACTTCATCCGGCGATGACGATGATGATGTAGACATTAATAATCGTTAAATTGTAATAACAACTTATATAATGTATAAGTTCATTTGAACTTCAAACCTTATTGTTGTTTAATGTTGTTGTTTAATGTGTTGTTTATTGTAGTTGTTATTCTTGTTGTTGTTTGTTGTACTTGTTCTTGTCGTTGTTGTTGTTTTAATGGCAAAAAATGCTTCTTTTAGGAATTTGGTAAAACTGGCAGGTGGTGTAGCTGCCAAAACAGGCAGTTTCTGGAAAAAATATACCACAAAAAGCGACCAACTTTGGTCGCCAATTGGTCGCTATTTTGCTGGAAAAAAAATTGATTCAGCACAATAGCGACCAAAGTTGGTCTCTTCTGGAAAAATAAATAAAATTAAAATACTACATAAGCGACCAACTTTGGTCGCTTATGTAGTATTTTAATTTTCTGTATTTTTCCATAAGCGACCAAAGTTGGTCGCCTATAGAAAAATACAGAAAATTAAAATACTAAATAAGCGACCAAAGTTGGTCGCTTATGTAGTATTTTAATTTTATTTATTTTTCCATTGGCGACCAACTTTGGTCGCTTAGTTCAGATTTTAATTTTCTGAATTTTTCAGTGGGCGACCAAAGTGGCGACCAACTTTGGTCGCTAACAATGAGTGACCACCTGAATACTGACCAGACCATTGTGGTCGCTTTTTGGTCGCTTTTGGGCTGATAGGGACCAACTTTGGTCGCTTTTTTCGGTCACTTTTTACCTGATTTTTAGTAGTGCAACTTGAGCAGACACTCAAGGACTTAGTTTGAAGGCGTGTCGCAGTAGTGAAAGTTCTACTATAGGCATGTTTTGATAAGAATTCATACACCTCAATGGTATTTATTATGGATATTAGGATCAGGCTGCACGCTGCAATGGTATTTATTATTGATATTGGAACGGGTTACATGCCGCAACAGTATATTATAATTGATATTGGGATCGAGTTGCACGATGCAACAATATATATAATTGATATTGGGATCGGGTTGCACGGTACAACGATGTTTGTTATTGAGACTTGGATAAGATTCCTTTTGCGTATTTCATGTATTTTCCTTAGTGGAAATGGTTCTGAAGGTTATGTCTTTATTTGTCATGTCTGTTAACTTGCTCTTTAGTTCTCTAGTTGATGCTCTTACTATTATTCGTCCTATCTCTTGTTTTGTTTCCTACTTATTATTTGCATATGTAATTTTAAGTGAGTATCTGTTGACTTACAAAACTTCGTCACTACTTCACTGAGGTTAGTCCAAATATTTACTGAGTATATGAGGTCGGTTGTACTCATACTACACTTTTGCACCTTGCGTGCAGATTTCGGAGCTGAGCTGCTGTGGATGTCGAAAGTTAGCATTAAATATGTACCAGCGTTCCAGATAAAAGCTACCACTTGTTCATGGTATATTAGAATTTGTACTTCTGTTATGTATTTTGAAACAAATATTGTATTTTTTTGTACCATTATTGTAAATCTAAATCTTAGTCTCTCATGATTTGTATGATCAATCCTTGAAATAATTGTATGAGTTTTTTGCCATTTTATTTATTGATTATTAATGATCTTTCATTTGAGTTATGTTATTTACTTCTTGACTTACCTAGTATGTTGGGGTTAGGTTCCATCTCAACTACGTGAGATTTTGGGTCGTGACATTTCTCGTGTAAAAAAAGGTGACTAATAACATATTTGGTCAAGCTTCCAGAATCTGTCTATTTTGAAAAGTGATTTTTGTCAGAAGTGATTTTCGAAAAAGTACTTTTCGAGAATACCAGTTTGTGTTTGACTAATTAATTTATATTAGGCATTGATTTGTGCTTGGCCAAAGTTTCAAAAGTACTCACGCAAAAGAGCTCCTATTTTTATCTTCTGAAAAATAGCTTTTGCTACTACTTCAAAGCACTTATTTTTTCTAAAAGTTTGTCTAAACACGCCAACTTTCTAAAATAAGTATTTTTTTTATTTTTTTAAAAGTATTTTTGACTTCTCAAAAGCTTGGCCGAAAATACTAATAGCTTTTTAAATGCTAGTAATAGCTTTTCAAACAGGTTGAACACATACAAAGACACTTAGGCCTCATTTGTTTTTTTTAAAAAAATTAAGACGTCTAAATTCGAATGCACGTCTGAATATCAAGATATATATTAAGATTAAGACATCTGAATCTGAATAAACATCTGAATGTTAAGATGTGTATTAAGATCTGAATACTAAATGATTAGGACTGTTTGATTTTTAACATCTGAATGTATAACATTTATGTTATTTGAAAATTAATAAACATAAAATTCCAATAAAATACTAACTAATCTAATACCATCACTAAAATATATAGCTTTTTAAAATATGATAGTTGCTTGGCTGGTGGTGATGGCTAAGGTAATGCTTGTGAATGCCAACTAAAAGCGATGGTTGGTGGTAGATTTAGTTGATGGTGGCAGTTTAAGGTAGTAGCTTGTGGTGATTGGTAGTGGTAGCTATTATGATTAAGGATGGTGGTGGTGGGTGGTAATAGTTAATAATGGCGGGTGGTGGTAGTTGTGATTGAGGAAGATGATGGTGGGTGGTGGTAGTTTATAATGATGGGCAGTGTCAACTATGGTTGTTGATGGTGATTGGCGATGGGGTGGTTAGTTGTGGTAGTTGAGGTGGATGAGTGTTGGTTGTCGTTGAGAATGATGGTGGTGGGAGTGGTGGGGATGTTGGGTGGTGGTAATTGATAATGGTGGCGGCTATGATTGAGGATGATGGTGATGGTGGTGGTGGTGGGTGGCATGGTGGTAGTTGATATGGTAGGCGATGGCGGTGACAGCAGTTAATAATAAATATGGATGATAACATCTTAAGTCTCTATTATAGATCTTAATGATACAGACCTATTCAGACCCATTAAGTAGTTTTGAAATAAAAAAAACAAACACTTAACGGTTAAAATCTGAATAATTAAGATTCAGACTTTAAAAATTAATACATTTAATATTTAAGATCTGAATAAATAAAATTCAAATATCCATTAAGTACAAACAAATAAGGTCTCAAAATTGGCGCGATTTTCCATTCAACCACCTAAACTTAGGGGTTTTCCTTATGAACACTTACAATACCCGAAATTTTTTCCTATTAGACACTTTTTTGACAATTAGCCAAATTTACAAACTGTGTATAAAATGCACTCGCTGTTGACATGGCAAATGCCGAATAAAATGAGGACATATATCATTTTGAGGTTAAAAAAAGGAAAAACTATTTTAAAATCTATTTAATAAACAAAATAAAAATAACATTTATAATTACAGCCAATAAGAAAATGACACATTATAAAAAAGAAAAGTACACATTGGTGTTTTGGAAATCAGTGCTCTAGGTGTTCTTCACCATCTTCAAGTGTATTCTTGTTCCAGCTACGATTTTAAATCAAAAATTCAAGAGAAACTCCTCCAAATTTGTTATAATTTCAGCTAAAATTTCCCCACGAAGACCCGGAGACAACTCCCACATTAATTTCTCAAATTTTTATCAAATCAAGTAACCCATTTTAAACCTTTAAGCTTTCTAAAGACCCTATTAATGGTGTTTCGATTTCAAATGAAGAACACGATCTCACTTCAGTTTCAATCAACATGGACAACTTTTGGTTCAAACTTTCGAGCTAAATCAATTACGGAGGCACAACAATGGTGAAAGTGGAGGAGGCAATGGTGGAAGTGGTGGTGGAGAAGAAGGAGGGGAAAAAAAACAAAAATAATGGTTTTTGGGCTCTTCATGCACCTATATTGGGTGAAACTCACTCTATGTGCTAACTCAGCGAGAAGTGCCTAATTGGTACAAGTTTCGAATGGTGTAAGTGCTTAATAGGAACACCCCATAAGTTTAGGGTCTAACTGAAAATTGTGTCTAAGTTTAAGTATTTCCATATGTGTTCAGCCTTTCATATACTTATTAATGACTATTTTTCAGTTTCTCACGTGAAAAAGACTTATTTGACCTGTAACTATCTTATTCTGCCATCTTCACATTTTAAATGGAAAAAAAGGCACAGGACCACCGACCGAGCGGGCAAAGTGCAACAACAATCACTTTTAAACTCGCGATTAAAAAAAAATTCGATGTATTTAAAGATTAGGCAATTCACCTAAACTTGAGGACTAGAGCCTGTTTGGTCTTGAAACTTTATTCGTTTTTGTCAAAAATTTTCACTTTTTTTCGAAATTATTGTTTGGCCATAAAATTTTCAATTTTCACTTGAAGATGAATTTTGAAAATTTTCGAAAATGTGAAAAACTCCAAAAAGTTATTTTTCAAAATTTTCATTCAGATCACTCACAAAAATTCAAAACACAACCCATAATTATATTCATGTCCAAACACAACTCTAATTTTCAAATACCATTTTCACTTAAAAAAATTCACTTTTTTCGGGATTTTACAATTCTTATGTCCAAACGGGCTCCTATAAGAATTTTTTCACTTCTTTTTGAAATTATTTTACTTTTTCGAAATAAGTGTTTGGCCATAAAACTTTGAATTTTCACTTGAAGATAAATTTTGGAATTTTTAAAAAATTTGAAAAGCTCCAAAAAGTTGTTTTTCAAAATTTTCACTCAGATTACTCTCAAAACTTCAAAAACAACCTAAAATTATATTCACGTCCACACACAACTCTAATTTTCAAATGTCATTTTCGCTTGAAATATTTTTTTTTACTTTTTTTTGGAATTTACAATTCTGATGTCCAAACGCCCACTAAGTATCCTTAATTTGGAAATTCAGGACTTAGCATCCGGAAGAGCTGCTAATCTGAAATTCAGGACTTAGTGTACTGAATTTCTGAACTACTAATTTAAAATTTAAGACATAAGATTCGAATTTCCGAATACAAATTTTGAATTTTAGAATATAATGTCCTAAGTTTGAACTTTAAAATTTAAACTTTAGGATGCCGTATGCTGAAATTTGACAAAATAAACTAATCTTTAAATATATTTACCAATATATTTTAAATAACATATTTAAAAGTGGCTAGCTTGTGTCATTTCCAGGACCCGAGCTCGAATGAGATATCCCTGACCGAGACTCACGCTGACCGGAGACACGTTAATTGTGCAGTTCAGGAAAAGGAAGAGTCGTTTCTTTTCTCAGTGAACTGCTGCGAGTTGTTAGTTTTTGGTAGATTTGCGCTTCTGGGTTGCACGTCGGTGAGCTCTCTATCTGCATTATTCCTTCCTATTTCTTTTCGTTTTGCTTCTGGTTTTCTTGTGTGTCTAATCTGTGATGTATGAATCTTGTACATATGAAAAAGTGGACAGATATTTACCCACCAAAAGGATTGAACTTAATTAACTCCATTGTTTTTGGATAATGTATGTGGAAAACAATTAGAAACCATAATGTTCTTGTTATCTTTAATTAATTAAAAAAAAACGTTCATCCTTTAGTTCTCTTTCCTGCAACCATCATAGGTTAAGACCACGCTAAATCACCTTTGAATTGCTTTCCGGCCTTTATTAACTAATCCTTAAGAACCTGCACTGATATGTTTCTTCTTTGTATCATCATCTTGCATAGTAGAGTATAGTTATTGGGTTTTGCAACTCTGGATCTCTTGCTCCATCTATTTTCCTTATTCACTGCCACTCAGTCTAATCAATCAATTAACAAAGAAGAAAAATCTTCTGAGTTAGTGGCTTATGTAAAATAGATATGACGTATAAAAATGTGCAGATGAAGAAAGAAGAATGACTTTCGTTCTATTAGTATTTCTTGATAAGAAGAATTTCATTCTAATAGCACATCAGGAATACTCATTTCTGTAGTACCTTATGTAGACATTGTGCATATTTTTCAGATTTGAACTTATTATAAGATCCAAAAGTATTGACAAAATTTTGATGTTCTTAGAAACAAAATAAATATAGAGATTATTTTATTGAAAATTTTATCAGAGGCATTTTTTCTTAATGAAGTAAAATATGATCAAAGGCATTCGATTTTAGGTGAATGAAAAACGAATATGAAGGCAAACAATATCTTACTGGACAGTGAGATATGTAAATATCAGATTGTAGTAAGAGCAACTGTACAAATGAAGAGAATGAAGAGAAAGCACAATAACTCAAGAAGGTCCACCTGCATGATTTTTTATAGTCCGACACTCATTTTTCTGTTTTGTTTTCTCACCTGGTTCTTTTAGCAGTTATGTCCTGTTAGAACATGCAAAGCAAGTAGTATACTCAAGAAACTAAGATGTCGGTAGTTTTGGAGTCACACTGCTGTAATGCCCTTTGTTTCAGAGAATACTGATATTGTCTATGTCATTACTGAATTATCATGCTATCTTTGACCCTCTTATTCTTTTCTGTTTGTTGTAGCCTTGTAGGGTTTGAGCCAAGTGTTCTCTACAACCTGACCTATTCTTTTCTCAATCTTTAAGTAACATATAGCACTATATCTGAATGGTATCCATTGTTTAAAGAAATCTTTACTGGTGAAAAGGTTCTTATTTGAGGAAAACTTTTAGTTGGTTGATTGAGTGATTAAGATGTTTGATGGGCCGCGTTACGTTTCTCAAATCTCACATGGTAAATTTAAATTCCAGTTATTTGAAAAATATGCTAGATTTATCTTGGCTTGGGATAAGTAAATGTGGAGCTTCATGTTCCATGAGCAGAGATGAATCCATGTGTTTACTGTTGGATATGGTTGGAAGGCCTCTAATCAAGATCTGCCAAACTGGTGCTGATTTTCGAAGATCAGTTATGCCAGAGAGTGAAATTAGAAGTTTGTTGGCATACTTGGATGGTCTACTTCCCAGAGAATCAGCTGCAGGGGCATTGAGAAATATGATTGGCTCTGTGTCAGTGGAGGTTTAAATGTCACTTGCACTCCTTCCAAGGTTGGTTCATGTGCTCAAGTCAGGATCAGTTGGTGGACAACAACCTGCAGCATCAGCAATCTGTCTAATCTGCACCTCAACTGAGACGAAGAGACTTGTGGGTAAAGCTGGATGCATTCCTCTCCTTATTAAGATGCTGAAGGCTAAAGCAGATGGGGTGAGGGATGTTGCTGCTGAAGAAATAGCTAGACTTATACCACTTGCACATAACTGAATAGAAAAAAGATGATAAAAGCCTGGCACATTTGGTCCAACTGCTTGATCCAGCTGCTAAAAAACTGCTACGAGCTATGCGGTTGCTTGCCTTTCCTTGCTTTCCTGAGGAGTTGGCTATCTAAAGAAGCTTAGTGAGATGGATGTTCCAGGTGCAAAGAAGCTGCTTGAGCGCTGAGAAAGAGGGAATTGAGAAGCTTGTTTACACCAGAAAATGGGCAGATAAGTGTCTTTATACATGAAATCTTACTCTTAATCTATGACCATAATAACCAATGTGGCTCAAGGGGAGGAATTTGGGAGGCAAAAGCTTCTGCTGTCAATGGTTTAAATAAAATTCCCTGACCATTTGTGTAACTACTATCAAGTTAGACATATCAGTTTCTTATCGCCAAAAGCAAGGCATTCGATTGTCATTATATTACTTTTCTTTTGCTTTTCTTTTATGTCTTGATTCTTTAAGGAGATTTCTATAAAATAAAAATAAAAAACTAGAACCGAAAATCCTTGACGCTGAGAAGCTTATCTGTTATCAGCTCCAGCACTGATTCCCTGCTTCGTATTTACATTTATGAGATAGCATATGGCAAGATGTGTGATGTTAACAAGGTGACTCATACCGGTTTCATCTTGCAATCATCTCTTATAACTCCTTAGTGTCTACTTTCTAAAGGCGTACTGCAGCAATTCCAATTGTGTAGTTAGATAACTTGCTGGAACTCTGTTGACGAAAGACCCATTCCAAATTAAAACCGAGAGAATAAATTATCACTTCTGCTGACTGTTGTCTTAGTTTATCAACAATGTCTTGATTGAAAAACTTTTTCGTAGAATTGATTATTTGGGAGAAAATCAGAAAAAGATTATGATCCCCACAGAAAAAGAAAAAACTCACATTGCTCGAGATAACGCTTGAGCCCGTGCTCAGTTGCTCACTGGTACTTAATACTATTGATAAGGGACAAATTTGTTGTCCTCATGTAGCTACAGATAGCTGGGATCCTTGTCTGTGGTTCTTAGTTTTGTCATAAAGCTTTTTAACTAATTCCTTCCATGTGCTGTCGATGTTATATTTTAACATCACATCAAAATGCTGTCCTCGGTTGGACAAAAAATTACTCTCTACAGTATTTGAAGGTTGGTTGTCTACTTTCTTAACAGCTCTTGACCGTCCTACGTTCCGTTCCTCGTGCTCTGCTTTGAGACTTACAGGTTGTTTCATCTCAAGCTAAAGGTAGCTTTCTTACTTTCTTATTTCATCTCCTATCATTTTCTTCTCTTTTTTCTGTGTGTGGATTTTCTGGTGTTCCATCCATGGCCAACAACGATTATTTCCGTTATATATTCCTTATGTCTATTGCCGGCAGCCGACTCACTGTCCATGAATTAACAAGCTTTTAGGTGAACTGAGTTCCTCCATTGCGTCTATTGAAACACAGGGAATCTCTGATTAAGGTCTGCCCAGTATTCTTTTTCCTTTTTTTGATCAGTCTATGAGCAACTGTTTTGCCATAGAAGCCTAAGTTACAACAAATATTTAATAACATTAGTATAAAATTGAAGTGGTATGTCTTTAGAAGCTTTTCTAGTGTTACTAAAATTCTACAAAGGAGATAAAACTTTTTCATAGAAGGTATAAGAGAGCTTAAGATCTGCCTGAAGTTTATATGAATCTTAATTTTGAAAAGAGAGAGAAAAATATCTTCTATTTGTGTTGTTTAGGTAGACATTTTCAAAAGAGAGAAAATATCCGCGTTAGTTCATGTGAATTTTAATTCATTCACTCTATATCTAATCGCATATAACTGCAGGTTTCAGATTTATAGCATTGACACCACCGTCATCAAAAAATAAATGTTCCTTTCAACTTTGACTAGATTTTTGTGCTTTTCATTTGTTGCAGCTTATCTTTCCCCCTCTAATTGTCACAAGTTATTTTCTTCCCTGTTCTACCTCTACAGTTCACCTCATCATCGCGGAAAGTCTTTTACATGATGGGAATAGGTTCATCTGTGAATTGTCTTCTAAAGCATTTCATCTGTCTGAGTAATCATGGAAGTTGGATCCTCTTCCAAACTCTTTTATGTTCTTACCATGTTAAAGCTTCAAGTTGGTTCCAGGATAAGCAGGAAGCATAATATGTTGCTCCTCAACCTCGAGCCGCGACAAAAGCAAAAACTAAACAGAGAAGTTCATCTTTAGTGCTTTCAGAGAATATCACTTGTCGTTGGGACACAAGAATCACACTTTGTGCTTTCAAAGGCCTTAGAAGCCTAAGGTGTCGTTTGGTTTGAAGAGAAGTTATGCTGGGATTAGTTATACTACGCTTAGTTATGACATATAGAAAGCTTTTCTTCATTTTCCCTAAACGAAAATGAATTAGCCATAAACTTTCTTAACTGTTCAAATAACATAGAATAAATAGGTTCCAACAAGATTCCTGATTCAACTAGAACTGAGACGTGATCAACCAGTTTATGTGTAAATGAGGCATTGGACATCTTTTCTCTGTTACTCATCCTTCTCTTCAGTTGAATTTATGAAAATAATAAGCACTTCTTATTATCTATCCTTCTATCCTTAAATATAATTCGATGTATGTAAGGCTGATAATGGTCCAAATTGCTGAACATCCTACTTTATGTATCTTGAATGCCTATGGGCCTATATTCAGAACCTTTCACTTTTCAGTACTTATAATTTGGTTTAGGATCTGATTGAGCTAAACTTTCACTTCCATTTAGTAGAGATATACTATTCTAAATAAGTAGTGATATACTGTTATAATGTGACTTTTTCCTTTATCCTTCTCTATGATATTCTGCTTCCAGTATCAGAGTTTATTGACACTTGAAGTATGATTAGAATATTAGTCCCTGCTGCAATAAGCTTTATTGTCGTGGTTATCCCTTTTACCAGATCAGTTTCACAACTTTCTTTCAAAAGAATCGCGGCAGCAAAGCAATAACAACAAACCCAGTGTAGTCCCACAAGTAGGGTCTTGTGATGATCCGATAGGCCATCTAGGGCTTTAACCTTTAATTCTGTGTTCCGAAACCTCAAATAGCTCCTTTTAGCCTTCCTCGATTTACGTGCACAGTCCGTGTCTTTTTTCGAAAGGCTTTTATGTGAAAAATTGATTAAAATGTGAATTCGTGCTAAAAATTCATTTGAGTTGACTTCGGTCAACGTTTTGAGCAAACGGATCCGAATCCGTGTTTTGACGATCCCGGTGGATCCGTATCATGATTTGGGACTTGGGCGTATGCCTGGAATCGAATTCGGAGGTCTCTAGCTCGAGTTATTGCAATTTATTTAAAATTTGAAGTTTAAAGGTTTGAAGAATTTATAAATTTGACCGATTTTTGACTTTGTTGATACCGGGTCTGGATTTTGGTTCTGGAACTTGGTATATGTCCATTACTGTATTCATGACTTGTCTGTAAAATTTGGTGCAAAACGGAAGTGATTTTGACGTGATTCGGATGTCTGGTTGTTAAAATAAAAGTTTTAAGTTTATTGAAAATTCCATTTGTTTTGGTGTTCGATTCATAGTCATAGGTGTTATTTTGGTGTTTGATCGAGCGAGTGAGTTCATATAATATTTTTGGACTTTTGTGCATATATGGTTTGGAGCACCGAGGGCTCGGGTGAGTTTCGGGTAGGCTATGGATGGTTTGAACTTGGAAATTTCTAGTTTTTAAGCTTCTGTTGTGATCTGGTGTTACCTTCTTTGCGATCGCGAAGGTACTCTCGCGATCGCGAAGAATGAACTGGGCTGGGGTGAAATTTCCTTAATCGCGAACGCGATAGCTGGGCTGTGAACGCGGAGCAATGGGGGCCTTACCCTTCGCGAACGCGACTAGCTTCTTGCTTACGCGTAGGCTTGGGACCTAGGAAGGGGATCAGTATTTTCTTCTAGGCGAACGCGAAAGCCAGGAGGAGCAGCCTTCACGAACGCGTGAGAGAACTCGCGAACGCGTAGGTCACTTGGGCTGCTGCACTTCGTGATCACGGCAGGCCCTTCGCGAACGCGAGGAAGGCCTGACGCCCAGACCTTAAAACATTTCAAAATTGGGATTTCTCCCATTTTTCATAATCTTTCCATTGGAGCTCGGCCTAGAGGCGATTTGTAGGAGAAATTTCAACACCAATTCAAAGGTTAGTATACTTTAACTCATTTTCTTCCATTTCTAACATCATCCATTAATTTCTAGCCTTAATCTTTGTTCTTCCATGGTAGAAAACTACAGGATTTATGAAGAATTGGGGTTTTTTGCAAATTCGGGATTTAGACCTCAATTTGGGGTTGGATTTCAAAACTAATTACATAATCGGGCTCGAGGGTGAATGGGTGAATGAGTTTTGGTTCGAACCTCGGGTTTTGACCAAGTGGGCCGGGGGTTGACTTTTTTTTTTTGACTTTTTGGGAAAAGTGTAAAAATCCTATCTTTATGTATTGTAACTGATCCACTTAGCATTACTTGACGTTATCGAGTTGATTGTGGTTAGATACGAGTGGTTTGGATGCAGATTCTAGAGGAAAGGCCCCGGTAAAGCTTTGAGTTGACTTCGAAGCGAGGTAAGTGTCGGGTTTAACCTTGATTTGAGGGAACTTCTTGAATTATGTGCCATGTGAAATTCATGTGTGCGGCGTATATGCGAGGTGACGAGTGCTTATACGCCGCCGAAATACTTGTTTCCCTGATTTTTCGCATTTCATTAATTATGACCTTCCATGCCTTATCGGTTACGTGCTTTAAATTCTTCCCACGCCTTTATTTGCTACTTGTCACTTATTATTCTCGTGTTAAAAATATTAGATTTTCTCATGCTTTCATGACTTACTGTTATTGGCCTTAAATGACTTAATTGTACCCTTAGTTGTCATTTATTGAATTGTCTTGCTGTTTAGTATTCATTCGAGTGGATTCTTAACTGGAGACGAGATTTTCTTTCTGTTTCTGTTTCTGCTTCACATCCATTGCTCGTACAGGACTCTTGTGATTTAAGTTATTAAATTAAATGCACTTATTGATTTATTCATACGGTACGGTGGGATCGGGTTGCGCCGCAACAAGTGGAACAAGGGTGGTTTGTTATGGCGAAATAAGGGTGAATTTATATTGATACGGTGGGATCGGGTTGCGCGCCGCAATAGGTGAAATAATGGTGGATTGATGCGGTGAAATAAGGGTGAATTCTGATACTGATTCTGATTATATGGTGGGATCGGGTTGCGCGCCGCAACCTATATCTATTTACCATTATTGATATTATTACGGTGAATAAGGTAGGATTGTGTTGTACGGTGGGATTGGGTCGCGCACCGCAACAACCTATGTGCTTCTATTTTCCTTATCGTGTTGTGTTGGCTTCGGTATTTTCATATGAGACTCTAAGGATTGGTATTTTTGGCATTTACTAGTTTTCTTTCGGAGGTTGAGTTATTTTCATGTATTAACTGTTTTAATCCGTTCCTGCATTTTCTAATCTGTCTTTATTTTATACTGCGTACAGGTTATTGTAAGTGACTGCCCTAGCCTCGTCACTACTTCGTCGAGGTTAGGCTTGGCACTTACAGAGTACATGAGGTCGATTGTACTCATACCACACTCTGCACTTCTTGTGCAGATTTTGGAGTCGATTCCAGCGGCGGTTCATAGATTGCTCGGGTCGGCGATTGAGTGGAGACTTGAGGTACAGCTGCTTGGCGTCCGTAGCCCCTATAGTCCCCTTTTGTCATTTTTAGCTGTGTATTTTCCTTCAGACAGCTTTATACTTTTATTCAGACCTTTATGTGTACTATTCTAGAAGTTCATGCACTTGTGACACCAGGTCCGAGGTGGTATTAGATATTTCAGTTGTTGTGACTTCCGCACTTTACCATAGATTTATTGCAGTTATTTCAGCTTCTTTATTATCATTTAATTTGAACATTTAAAAACAGATAAATTATTCTAAAACGTTGGCTTGCCTAGCAAGTGAAATGTTACGCGTCATCACGGTCCTGCAGGTGGGATTCTCGGGTCGTGACAAGTCTGGGAGGATAGTGTATACACAGACCTTACCCCTACCTTGGAAAAGATAGAGGGGACCTTGGAAAAGATAGAGAGATTGTTTCCGGTAATCGCGCATAATGAAAAGTCTGTGACATGTTTTAACCGCACTGATGTATCATATAGTTGATAATAGGCGAACAGCATAGTCTCAGATATCTTATTTAATGTGCTTCAAAATCTCTAACTACTGAACTGCGGTTACTCACTAACTCAGGTAAATGTGCATGCCCTTACAGTTTCTGCAGGAGATGGCAGGACAGCTATTAGAGTTGGTTTTTGGGCCAAGTAATCAAAAGAAATATTTTGCTTGGTGAGTAAATGGAACACTTCTATTGCCTTCTCAATACAACAATGTTCAATAAGTATCCTATTTTACTAATTTCTCAAATTCTTAAGATCTAATGACTTTCCCATATCTTGGGGTCTTATTATTGCTTTGATCTTGTAGCTAATGTCTGGCATTTTTCTTTTTTCTTTTTCCCCTTCTAAATAGGCTCCATAAATTCTTGAATGTAAATGATAACAAACAGACAGTAACCTCCTCCCATAACATAGGAAAGAATGGGCACTATAATTGATGCATCAAATTTCATATTGCTAAAACTGTAAATGTGACAAAGTTAGCCCTTCTAATTGCGTAAGATAGAACAAACAGAACAGGGATAAGGAGCCGGGTCAGCGCTACAAAAACTCATCATCCTGCTTCACTAATATTAACTTGATCTTTAGACTCCTTGATGTTCTCCTTAATAATTTAACCGACTATTTCCAGTACTTCCACATACCTCTTTATCTCTTTTGCTTGTCTTGGCTTCTTGCAAGAACCTTTTGGCCTTCTTGAGTCATTTCTCTGCTACTAAAACCTACGTGTTCCTCTCTATGAAGTCCGTTTTAGATACTTTAGTGATGGTCGTGCGCGGTAGTCACCCTTAACTCCGTCAAATAGCAAGACATTGTCTTAGTATCTTCTCTTCAGGAATCTTCACCAGATGCTGGTACAGCCAAGATACATCAAGCCCGGCATCTGCTGAATCAGAGATTTCTGATTTCATGGTGCTAATGGCAGTAACAATGGCATCAATATCACTGGTTTTTAGCCGTCTGACTATGTCACCAACCACCTCAAGCAGCAAGACAGTCGGTGGTTTATAGAGACAGTTAACAATAATATTATACCTGGAAAAAATAGCTTCAATTATAGGATAACTGGTCACTTTTACTTCATAGCCATCCACTTCAATCTTTTAACTGCATGCATCACCATCTTGGATGGCGTTGTCCTACTAACCGAATTTCCCTCTATCTCATATTCTGAGCCTTCCAACTTTGGTGCCTCCTCGATCCCAAAGAGAACTTTGGTGCCTCTAAGTTGGTGTATTTTTTGTTGGAGTTAAATGTGCCGTATAGCCTTTTTATAGAAGTAATTGTATTTGGCTTGAATTCCATTTACGATATGCAAGGGGGTTCAACTGCTATATAAATAACTTACATTCATGAAGCATGAATCTCAACATGTGTCACTTTCCCTGCCAAATTTTCAGGCTTAAGAAAGTGTTAAGAAATAAACAAATAGGGTTTCTCACTTTGCTGTATATGCTGAGGATGGGAGTGATGTTGCATCCAGGGCTTGAGTAGGGAAAATTTGGTAGGACATGCTGTGTGCTTTTATAATACTGTAAAACATGATAATATATCTCCTATTCTAAGGTTTGACTGATTAATTCTTCATCTACATAAACTGTTATACATACATCTCTGTTGTAGTCTGTAGATATGCCTTACAATATAAGCTTAAAGCAGGTAAAAGGACTTTAAGTTAGGGTTGTCTTTTGTGCGAATGAAAATGTTCTCCAGAAAAGCAAGCTGGTGTTTGGTTATTTTTTTTCGAAAACATTTTCCAAAAATATAAGCTTAAAGCAGGTAAAAGTACTTTAAGTTAGGAAAGGAAATCAACACAGTTAATGAAAAAGAAAAGGCAAAGTGGCACGTGGAAGAATCATAGACCTCAAAAGGTGGCCAAATGAGCAGTTACAGTAACAATAAGGAAAATAAAAATGGATCAAGGGTATGTTTGGTATGACTGGAAAATATTTTCCCATTTTCCACTGTTTGGTTGCACAAAATAGTTTGAAAAATATTTTCCTAGATATCACATTTTCCTAAAATTGAAGGAAAATGATATCCTTAGAAAAAGTTAGGAAAACATTTTTCAACAACTCCACATACTCTCATATCTAACCCCAACCCCCTCCCCTCCCCCTTCTCTCGCCTACCCCGCCCCCCTCTCCAAAAAGATTTTTTTTTGAGATTTCAGTTTTTTTTCTTTTCTGNCATGTCCTCTCCCCATATCATGTTCAACTTCTCTCTTCACAAATTCGTTCCTTCTACAACTCCATCACTTTTTCCCTCTCTTCACCTTCGCCACCGTTCTAGGTCTTGCACATGCGTGTCAGCTGTTACATGTTCTGTAGCTGAGACAGATGAACAACACCATATTGCAAGTAATGGACTTGTACACAGAGAATATGCTGACCTTAATCTCTCTGACTTATTTTGTGAGGTTTGACAAATTTAAAGACTTCAACTTTTTTTTGCCTAAAGTTAGCTATTATCTAATTTATTTTCAGATTTAAGTTATACACACTGGCAATGTATAGATTCTTTACTAAGTGTAGTTGGGATGCCAGTTTAGTTAGTACCATTATTGCCATGTTATCAGTTGATCCTTAATCTAGAAATTTACTTGTAAATGGTAATTACATTATGACTGACCTGATTGTGTATATATGTTTTATTCCACCCAGGTGCATAAAACTTAAAAAACTTTTTTTTTCCTAATATTTCATTGCTGGTTTTTTTATTTTTTCGGTTTACAGATTCAAAAGTTTGCGAGTTCCAAAGTTATGAGTTCAGAGGTTTATGTGTTTCGAAGTTTGCGGGTTTAGAAATTATAGAGTTTAGGGGTTCAAAAGTTTGCAGATTCGAAAGTTTAGCGGTTCAAAAGTCTATCAAATTTATGGGTTAGGAAGATTGTTGCTTCAAAAGTTTATGGCTTCATGTTTATTGTATCTAAATTATTTATAAATACTCTTGGGAAGTTATTTTCCTTAATTTGCGTATCAAACATCGGAAAATGAGTAAGATTACTACTTATTTTTCAAAAAAATATTTTCTTGAAAAATATTTTTTGTTATACCAAACACACCTCAAATATTTGCAATCTTTCAGGGCCACAAGAGACAGGGAGGAGGGAAGAGTACGAGACTCTAGTGCCAGTTGCATTTCTTATGTTTTCGACATGGGCAATGACTTCCGAAATGTTTCCTAGGGAAGTTATTTTCCACTAATTAAGTGAAATCGTTTCTTTAAAAAAATATTTTTCTTTACTTTAACAAATATGAAAAAATTAAAAAATATTTTCCTTCGTACTAAACACTCTCTAAAATGTCACATTTTTGGAATTGCCTAATGGTTATGTAGTTGGCACACAATTTTTGTTAAGGGTCCGTGTTGTGTCTATTTTGTTTCGTATTGAAGGTGAAATTAAGGTATTACTTTTTTTTCTTCTTTTAAAGAGCAACTGCGACGTGGCTTTAGACTTTGAGAATTTCAGTTGCACATTCTTTATAGTTAGAGCTAGTGACTTTCATTTGCAGTCTTTATATCTACGAGCTAAATGAGAAGATCTGGATTTATTTATCCACTAACACTAGCAACAGATCACTTTCCCTTAACTCCAGTATGAAAACATCAAGTTCTTGTTTCCATATCTTCTTTCACTAAACAACTAAGCAGCACAACTAATAGCAAGAGTTAATTGAGTCTTTCTGATTGCCCTTTTTCTCATGTTACATACATCAGCTTGTAGCTTTCTTTCACCTGCAACTCCATCTTATGCTTTTATCTTCCACTATTTCTACTCTTTTTTATTTATGTGTATACGTTGTCTGACTTTTTCTTCAATAGATTTTGGAAAAAAAAAATTCTGACATAATATTTGGGAGGTGATCATTTAGAAATAAAAGCAGAAGAGTGTGAACAGTAACAGAGAAGACTACCTCTAGCAGTGCAAGTGCTCCCACTTTATTAAATTTGGCTTTTAGAATGCCTTACATGGTAACTAGGTTTTGATAATATCCTTGATTATTTCTAACAGTTGATAGTAAATACTATATCTCTTAGGTAGGAGATTCCATAAATTCGAACTACAAAATCTGTTATCTAGCACTTGTTTAATCACTGCATTTGGATAGATCCCATTATGAAATTAAGGATGTTTTTACCTTTCGCAAGCTAATACCGTACTAATAACATCCTCTTGTTATAATGTCTTTCTTTGGTTCTAAACTTGAAAAGTATAATACGTCATTACGTCAGATTTCAAAGATCTGCGAGAAATTATCTGCTTTCTTGCTCTTATTGCAGGTTATTTTTGCTTCTTTCGTAAGTGCATCCTCCATTTATCGAAATGGCTCTAATCTCATTATCTTCCAGATATGTGCTAAATTTTGTTAAGCTTCTAGTTGAATAGATAATTTTGCTTGAGAACTATTTAATGGTCTCTTTAACTAAGACTTCTAACTCAATATTTTTGTCATGGTATGCAGCTTCTGTACAGCTTTGTCGTTGCTGCAATTGAATTGGTGATTTTATGTGTAAATTTTGATATGGTTCTGTATAAACTAACAGCCAATATGTACATGCTGTCGACAGAGCTTTGAGTTTGTGGCTAATGTTTCACGTTTTTCTTCCTTTCGCTTCTGAATAGGCTTCAGACAGTCCTGAATTCAGATGATAACAAACGGAGAGTAACCTCCTTCCCTAACAAATGAAAGAATGGGCACAACTTCAGCATGGTCATTTTTATGTAGCGAGGAAGGACCAAAAAGACTGCCATTTCACGTGCCATGTGTGCTACTTAAAAACAAAAGAAGATGCAGAGGGCTGGGATTCAAACTCTGCAACTAAGTTGCAAATAAACCCATAGGCTGTCGAATCGGGGTTCCTATAAGTGTCAAAAGAGTGTTATGTTACGCTAATTTCTTCGATGAGCATTGTCGGCACAATGAAGTTGAAACTATTCTTATCAACGCCCCGCATTTTACGATGGGATATGTTATATACCAATACAGAGCAGAGGGGTGTAGTAGCTTTACTTGTATAAATAGGGACTTAAGAGTCAACGTGGAAGAAAGTTAGTTACAAGTTGTTAAAAGTTAGTTGAGGGCCGTTAGTCTGTTTGCTGGGGCCGTTAATAGTGTAGAGGAAAAGTAGTTAGAGGTAATAAAAAGGGGAAAGGAATTGTAAGGGGGGATATCGATATTGAATAAACACCTCTCTTTCTATCTCTAATTCTCTCTATTAGAAATGCCTATAATTGCATCTGTTCAGATGTTATTCTCTCTTTTGACTTCTAAGGACTGCAATTGTAGTGTTCTTCATCGAGCACGTGATATTGGTATTAGAGCTAGCCAATCCTTGGCTAGAAATCATGCTTGAGACGACGAGAAGCGGTGAAATGCGACGGGAGATAAACGAACTCAGAGAACAAGTTCGAGAACAAGGGGAACGACATGAGGATGCTTTGAATAAGATTCAGCAGCTTCTAGCAACTATGGATGCTAATGCACAAACGGTGGAAGCTACACCACCAACTGAAGCCACGTACAGTGCCGGATACCACCATAATAATAGGAATTCGTGGGTGGAATTTTCAAAATTTAATGGCGAAAACTTTAATGGGCGGATTTACAGGTGCGAACAGTTTTTCGATTATGAGTACACGCCAGATGAGTCAAAGGTTAGAATTGTTACAATAATTCTCGAAGGAAAGACCCTAAAATGGCACTCAGCCATGATGAAAGCTAGATTAGGGAGGGGACTTCCAAATTGGAGTGACTATGTGCGAGCCTTACATCATCGTTTTGGGCAGTTCTTATATGAGGATCATATGGCGGAACTATTAGAATTAAAGCAAACTAATAATGTTCAAGAGTTTCTGGACCAATTTGATGAGTTGCTAGATTAGGTGGAGCTGTCAGAAGAATATGCAATTAGTTGTTTCTTGAAGGGATTGAAGCCAGAAATTGAGGTACAAGTTCGTATGTTGAGTCCAAGGATTTTGATGAAAGCCTATAGTTTGGCTAAGTTGTTGAGCACTCGTTAAAACTGCAGTTGGATCAGCATCAAACAGTTGTGAGGAGTTCTCGGCCGTTACTTCCTACTCCAAGTTCTTCTTGGAACAATTCTAATCCAAGAAACTGCAATGCCATCCAAAGTGCAGAAAGCAATAAAGGGCCAGCTGGGAATAGGTTTCCCAATTCTTACACTAAGCCTGCAGTCAAGGGAACCAGAAGACTATTAGGTGCATAAATTGATGATAAGAGGGCCAGAGGGTTATGTTATTGGTGTGATGAAAAGTATACTCCTGACCACATATGCAAGAAGAGGAAACAATTATTCATTTTAGAAGTGGAGGGCGATATTGAGGAATGGGAAGTGGACGATTATGTAGCAGAAGAAGAGACACCTGAGGATTCAACATTGAATGCTCAAGTATCTGTTCATGCCTTGGATGGAACTTTTGACTACAGAACTATGAGGGTTAAAGGGTTAAAGGGAGGAATCAAAGGAAAAGTAGTTCATGTGTTGATAGACTCAGGGTCCACTCACAATTTTATGGACACAAACATTGCAAAGAAGCTAGGATGCAGATTGGAGACTATCCCTCCTTTCTCTTTAGTTGTAGCTAATGGTAGTAGAGTACACAGTTCTTTCAAGACTAAAGGGGTTGCGTGGAGAATGCAAGGAGTGGAGTTCAAGGTTGACATGCTAGTGATGCCTTAGGGGGGGTTGATGTGGTCTTAGGAATCCAATGGCTAATCATCCTGGGAGACATCAAATGGAATTTTAGAAAACCAAAGATGGAGTTTCAAATAGGAGGCAAGAAGGTGTCTCTGAGGGGTAGTCAACCTGGGAGTTCCAAGTTAGTTGATAATCAAAAGATGGAGAAGTTATTGGGAAAAATTGGGTAGCTGAGCATGATATTAGTGGCACAGGTGCAATCGATGGAAGGTGCAACTCAGCAGCAGAACATTCCTCAAGACTTTGAAGGAACTGATGGATCAATATGCTTCTTTTGTTTGAAATACCCACTGAGCTACCACCTCGAAGGGAACATGATCACAAAATCATTCTCAAAGAAGGAGTTTCACCAGTTAATGTGAGATCATACAAATACCCGGCCACACAAAAGGATGAAATAGAGAGAATGATACAGGAGATGCTGACCGTAGGAGAGATTAGGCCCAGTGTAAGTCCTTATTCATCTTCTATAGTTATTGATTATAGACAACTGAATAATCAAACTGTTAAAGATAAATTTCCTATTTCGATTATAGAAGAGCTTTTAGATGAACTGGGAGGATCAAAATACTTCTCTAAATTGGATTTGAGGTCGGGTTAGCACCAGATTAGAATGAATGAAAAGGACATTGAGAAAATAGCTTTTATGTCTCACAATGGGCACTATGAATTTGTGGTAATGCCCTTTGGATTGACCAATGCACCATCCACCTTCCAAAGCTTGATGAACATGATTTTGCTCTATTTGAGGAAATTCATACTTGTCTTTTTCGATGATCCTCATTTACAGCGCTACTTGGTCTGCTCATTTGATGCGTTTGAAAGAAGTTTTCCAGCTACTCATGAGCAACTGTTTGTTTGTCAAATTAAGCAAATGCCAGTTTGGTCAGATTGAGATTGAGTATCTAGGCCATGTCATATCACAACAAGGTATGAGTGCAGATGCTAATAAGGTTAGGGCTATGGTTGAGTGGCCTATACCTAAAACAATCAAAGAAGTAAGGGGTTTCCTAGGATTGAATGGTTATTATAGGAGGTTCATTAAGGGTTATAAGATCATGGCCGGACCACTCACGGAGTTGTTGAAGAAAGATCAGTTCCTATGGAATCCTCAGGCTACAACAACTTTGAAGAGTTAAAGCAAGCTATGATTGCAGCCCCTGTATTGGCCCTCCCAAACTTTAATATGGAATTCATTATAGAAATTGATGCTTGTGGGGTAGGGATTGGAGATGTGTTAATTTAAGAAGGCCACCCACTAGCTTACGTAAGCAAAGCCTTGAGTGGTAAGCATCAGAGTATGACAATCTATGAAAAAGAAATGTTGGTTGTAGTGATTACTGTTCAAAAATGGAGGCCCTACCTCATTGGGAGGCATTTTACTATCAAAACTGACCATCAAAGTCTGAAGTATCTCATGGAGCAGAGGATCTCAACTCCTAGCCAGCAGAAATGGCAAGCTAAACTGGTGGGCTATGACTACAACATTGTGTACAAGAAAGGGAAAGTGAATATTGCAGCTGATGCACTTTCAAGATGCCCTCAACCTACAGGTCAGCTGCAGATGCTCTCCACTGTGAATTCTGAATTCCTCGAGCAAATCAGAGCATCTTATGTAGGTGACACCAAATTGTAAGCACTTATTACTCAGCTCCAAGACAATCCTTTAGCCAATGATTTGTATATGTTAAAGGATGGGATCTTATATAGAAATGGTAAGATAGTGATTGATTCTGACAAAGCCCTGAGGCAGCTGATTTTACAATATCTGTATGACAGTGCAATAGGGGGACACTCGGGGATGGGAGCCACATTTCAAAGATTTACCATGGTTTACTATTGGAGAAAACGAAAGGCAGACATATATTAGCATATTAGAAGCTGTGAAGTTTGCCAGAAATGCAAAAGAGAGAATGATAAGTCATGGATTACTACAACCATTGCCCATTCCTAACAAAGTATAGTAGGTTATAAGCATGGATTTTATTAATGATGCAAGCCAACCCGATCAAGTAATGTTCATGCCACCAATGTTGGATAAGACAAGACAAGACGTTGGGTAGCCTTGGAGAAGAGCCAAGCGTTCACACATCTTGTGTTGGAAGAAATATTTGTTGATAATTTACATTTGTGTTTATGTTGTATTATTGTGTTGCTATGGAATACATTGGCTCTTACTTGGGGGTCCTGCGTGACCATTTTCTTTACTTAGCCAAATTGTGACCTTTTTGTTAGTTATTTGTTTTCTAGTTAATTTAGGACAAGGATCATTCTATATAAGCCTAAAGACTTCATTATTTTTGGTACCTTACATTATTTTGAGAATAGAAAATTGGCAGCCCTATTCCTCCCAAAAACGTGTGACTTAACTTGTTCAATTTTGGTGTAATTCAAAATTGAACTCGTTCCTTGTTTGATCGAACAATTTGTAAGACAATCGTTGTCTTGAGGGTTGTACGTATAGTATAGGTACTCCTTGATTTCATCAAGAAGGTAAGTAGACTAGTTCCTACTTGTTGTCTTGATAATTCATAGAGCGTCTTTCTTCTATCTTTTGTTTTCTTATTTCCGTGTTTAATATTGTATCAGTTGGTATCAGAGCTTGGAAAGGATTTGTTCTTACAATCCCAATCCTGTTCTTTGTGCGTTAAATTTAGGTTCTTTGTCTTTAATTTTGTTTTTTTGATAATTAAAAAAAAAGAAAAAAAAAGAAAAGAAAAAAATGTGACAAAAAAAAGAAGAAAGAAAAACCGAAAGTTGATAGTTGATTGAAGTTGTTAAATCATCTAGGGATTGAAATCTTGAAGATTAATTGATAAAGCAACGTTCTTGAACCAAATCTTGAAGTTCTTGATCGTTAGAAACCGATAATCTTGAAATCTTGAAACTCTACTTGGAATCTTGAAAGAGGCACATTTGATCTTGAAAGAATCTTGAAGTTCTTGAACGTCAAAGTTGTTGTTCTTAGAAGTAGTCACGTGAAACTCAAAAATCTTGAAGTTCTTGGACTTAAAAATTGTCATGCTTGAAGAGTTTTGCGTTGTTCTTGAAGAGGGTCTTGAATCCTCAATCGTTCTTAACGAGTCTTCCTCGAATTCTTGAAGTTTTTGAACATTAATTTGATAGTTCTTGGGGAAGTCTTGAACGTGAGAGAGAGAAAGAAAAGAAGGCCGAATTGGGAGAAGGAGGAGGAATAGGAAACCCTAAATCTAGTCCAAGGAGGAAACAACTCCCAATCCAAAAAGGAGAAGTTTCAAGGAGTTGAAATTCTATCTGGACAAGGAGAGGAGGGGCGAATTTGGGTTGGAAAAGGAGGGGGGGGCAAAAATCCTAAGAGCTAAGGAGAGAGGATTGGTCTTCTCCAAACTAAAGTGGCAAAGCTTCAAAAATTTCCTTCCCTTTACTATTTCGAAATTCCTTCTTGAATTACATTAATTCTAATTAGTAATTCTTAGGTAATTTCCTACTTAAGTAATTACTAATCTTTGAGCTTATAGGACCTCGTGCTAAAACTCAGAACTTCCACTTTCTTAGATAATTCTTGGCTTCTTGTGCTCACTTAAAAAGCTGTCCGCCTATCGAGTCACATAAATTCACTCACCCCGAAGAAACTATTGAACTTGTGAACTTGAAAGGTCGCTAAGGAACTTGATCAATTAGAGGAAGCCAATTTGAAGACAAGCGTGAAATCCTACCCGTAATTGAGTGAACCCGAGAGTCATTCAAAAAGTGAGAGAGAGTATTTTTAACTAACCTTAACACATTCTCTAGTCTTGTTTCTTTTGCAGGTACATGACTACGGAAGGAGAAAAGGTTGTGACCGACATTACTTTGGCCGACCTCTTTGCCGAAGTAAGGGCAATTAGCACTCGAATGGAGAATATTGAAAGATCCTCTAGCAATCAAAAGCATGTCGGAGAAGGAACTAGTGACAGTTCCACCGTCAGACCCGAGCAGTTCGCGGAGTTAGCTCGCCAAAACGAGCTGAGGGACGGAGGTTCTCAAAATGTCAGGACCATGGGGATTCCCCAGGGTGTCATACCACCATTAATGCCAGCCCGGAGAAACGTAGCACCCGTCGGGGATATGAGAGTAGCCCGAGAGGATGATCAACCCGAGTTCGAGGAATTTGAAGATGATGATTTGGGGCCACGGAATCCGAGAGTAGCGCAACGGAATAGAGGCCGAGACTACATGGGGAGACGTGGTTATGATCGTGGTCCGAGAGGTAGACTTAGATGTTTTGGTGGAAGGAACTTAGAGTATGAGTTTGATGAATATGCTGAGCATTATGAGGACTTCCAACCAATCTTACCAAATCGAGGGGGCCGAGACCATGTCCGAGACAGTAGGTTGAACAGCGTCAATGTTACTATCCCTGCCTTCAAGGGGACTAGCGATCCTGACCGATTTTTAGAATGAAAACGTAAGTTGAGCGACTATTTGAAATTAATGATATGATTGAGGAGAAGAAAGATACATATGCCATTACCGCTTTTGAGTCCTATGCTTCTACTTGGTGGGAGGCTGAGAAAATATCCAGAGTTAGACATAACCAGCCTGCACGCATAACCTGGGTGGAATTGAAGCAAATAATGACCCGTAAGTATGTAAACCCACGGCACAAGCAAGAGCACTTATGGAAGTTGTATGATTTGAAACAAGGGTTGAAGTCCGTGGAAGAATACTATAATGACTTTGAGAAGATTCTTCTATCACTTGACATGGAAGACGAAGAAGAAGAAGAGGCTATCATCCGATTCAAGAATGGGGTGAATAATGATATCTCCAATCAGTTGAGGCTACATGTGTTCATTGCTCTTCATGATGTGTTCTTAGCTGCCATTGAAGCTGAAAAGATGATTAACGAAAGTCGGGCAGCTCGATATCGAGGGGGTCCCCATTCCACCATTATACGTCGAAACAAAGAGTGGAAGACACCGAACACTGGGGGAGCAAGCTAAACCCGAGAGCCTATAGCAAGCCAAAATCGAGAGCCTAAGAAGCTAGCCCAAACCGCGGTACCTAGGGTTGAACATTAGGGGTCCGGAGGTAATTCTAAGACTCAACTCCAATTCTCCTAGTGCATCTTCTTTCAGTGTCACAAATGCAAAGGCTATGGACATTTCGCTAAGGATTGTCCAACATGGAGGACCATGTTAGTTCTTGATGATGGTACTGTGTGTGAAGAATAAAGTGAAGAGGAGATTGGGGAAGATAAGGGGGCGGAATTGGTTGAGTGCGGCGAAGGAGAGTTAGAAGATGAGGGTGTGAATATGTTCTTAGTGGTACATAAGAATTTGAGCACTATGAGCGTATAGGAGGAAGGAGATGTGCAGCGTGAGAACTTGTTTCATGCTAGATGTAGGGTGAAAGGAAATGTGTGCTTGATGATAATTGATTCCGGAAGTTGCACTAATGTAGTGAGCCACACGTTAGTGACTCACTTAATATACCTACGAGGAAACATCCCCATCCTTATCGATTGTAGTGGTTGAGTGAATGTGGTGAGTTAAAGATGGTAAAGCAGGCACTTATTAAGTTCAAGGTGGGAGCTTATCAAGATGAAATCTTGTGCGATGTAGTGCCTATGCAGGCGTGCCATTTACTGTTGGGCAGGCCTTGGCAGTTTGATAAGTGTGTTGATCATGATGGAAAGGCCAACACTTATACGGCCAAACTGGAGGGCAAAAGTTATGTACTTAAGACCTTATCACCTCAATAGGTTAGTGGTGATTACAAGCGCATGCGGGAACTAAAAGAGGCGGCTAGAGCTAAGGCTCCAATGGAGACCAAAACCGAAGCCGTGACCAATGCTAGTACATTGAACCTGTCAGGTAATGTTTGTGCTATGATGCAACCAGGTGAGTATTTGAGAGGTAATGATAGTTTTAAACTCTTAATTTTCCTAATTCACAAGGGTGTTTACTTAAGCTCTAATGATGAAGTTTCTACTAACGTTCACCCATTGCCTAGTGTTGTTAGTGAAGTTCTGCAGGAATATAGGGACATGTTTCCCGAGGAGATGCCGAGTGGACTACCACCATTGAGGGGGATAGAACACCAAATTGACTTTGTTCCAGGATCACAAATTCCGAACAAACCCGCATATTGAAGCAATCCACCGGATACTAAGGAGTTGCAACGACAAGTGGATGAGCTATTGACTAAGGGGCTAGTTCGAGAGAGTCTAAGTCCATGTGCCGTAACCATGATCTTGGTTCCAAAGAAAGATGGCACCTGGAGGTTGTGTGTTGATTTCCGAGCCGTCAACAAGATAACGGTAAAGTATCGTCATCCTATCCCTAGGTTAGATGACATGCTAGATGAGTTAAGTGGTTCAAGTGTATTTTTTAATATTGGTCTTAGGTCCGATTACCACCAAATCCGTATGAAATCGGGTGATGAGTGAAAAACTGCATTCAAGACCAAGTTTGGTCTATATGAATGGCTGGTGATGCCTTTTGGTCTCTCCAACGCACCTAGTACGTTCATGCGACTAATGAATCATGTGCTTAAACCGTTTATTAATAAGTTTGTGGTCGTCTACTTTGATGATATCCTGATTTGTAGTAGAATTTTAGATGACCATGTTGATCACTTAAGGCAAGTGTTTGAAGTGTTGAGAGCCGAAAAGTTATATGTTAATTACAAAAAGTATGCTTTTTGTGTAGAGAAAGTTGTATTTCTGGGATTTGTTGTAAGTGTTAATGGTGTTGAAGTAGATGAATCTAAGGTAGAAGCTATTAGAGACTGGCCTACTCCTACTACTGTTTCACATGTTAGAAGTTTCCATGAACTAGCTAATTTCTACAGGCGCTTTGTTAAAGACTTTAGCACCATAGCAGCACCACTTACGGAGTTGGTGAGAAAAGACACGCCTTTTGTGTGGGGGGAGCCGCAAGAGGGTGCCTTCCAAGAGTTGAAACAAAGGCTTAGTTCTGCCCCGTTGTTACAATTACCTGATTTTAGTAAGGTATTTGAAATTGAGTGTGACGCCTCGGGGGTGGGAATTGGAGGTGTTCTTATGCAAGATGGGAAGCCTATTGCCTATTTTAGTGAGAAGTTGAAGGGGGCTACCTTGAATTACTCTACGTATGACAAAGAGTTGTATTCCCTCGTGCAAGCTTTAGCTCATTGGCAACATTACCTATGGCCTAAGGAATTTGTAATTAGGAGTGATCATGAGTCACTCAAACATCTTAGAGGTCAAGAGAAACTAAATAAATGACATGCCAAGTGGGTAGATTTCATTCAGAGTTTCCCTTACGTGATTCATTACAAGAAGGGAAAGGAGAATGTAGTAGCTGATGCACTATCTAGGAAGTTTGCTTTGGCTATCACGTTAGCATCTAGGTTGATGGGTTTTGAGAATATTAATTCTATGTATGAGCATGACCTAAATTTAAGAGTGTGTATGATGCCATTACTAGTGGGCTGCGGGTTGAGAAGTATCGGTGGCATGATGGGTACCTTTTTAAGAAGGGGGAGTTTGCATACCCGAGTCCTCGTGGCGAGAGTTGTTGCTATGTGAGACGCATTGTGGGGGGCTTGATGGGACACTTTGGGGTGGATAAGACTTTAGCAATATTAGGGGAACAGTTCCATTGGCCTAAGATGAGGCGAGATGTCGAGAGAGTATGTGGAGCATGTTTTGAGTGTAAAAGAGCTAAGTCTAGGTCTAATACAGTTCCATTGGCCTAAGATGAGGCGAGATGTCGAGAGAGTATGTGGAACATGTTTTGAGTGTAAAAGAGCTAAGTCTAAGTCTAATAATCATGGTTTGTATACTCCCTTACCCATTCCTACTAGCCATTGGGTAGATGTTTCGATAGATTTTGTGATGGGGCTGCCTCGATCTAGGGGTGGTTATGATAGCATTTATGTGGTTGTTGATAGATTTTCTAAGATGACTCATTTCATTCCTTGTAAAAAATGTGATGATGCACAACATGTTGCTTTTTTGTTTGCATGGTGTGCCTCGAACTATTGTTAGTGATAGGGATGCTAAGTTTTTGAGTCACTTTTGGAAGTGTTTGTGGGGTGCTCTTGGCACCAAATTGTTGTTTTCTACATCACATTATCCACAGACTGATGGTAAAACTGAGGTTGTTAATCGCACCTTGGGAGCTCTTCTACGAGCTTTGACCAAAGGGAAGTCCGGCACTTGGGCTAACCGATTACCTATTATGGAATTTGCATATAATAGAACTGTTCATCGAATGACTAGCATTAATCCATTTGAATGTGTTTATGTTTTAATCCTTTGATACCACTTGATCTTGTTCCTTTGCCGAGAGATGCAGTTATTAGCATTGGTGGAGAAAACCGAGTAGCCGCGTTGCTCGAATTGCATGCTAAGGTGAGGAAAGCTTTGGAGGATGCTTATGAAAAGTTAGCGGTCAAGAAGAATAAAGGAAGAAAAAAGCTGGACTTAAAGAAAGGTGACTTGGTTTGGGTGCACTTCCGCAGGGAACGATTTCCGAACCATAGAGAAAGGGAAGTTGGCTCCGCGAGGAGATGGACCATTTCAAGTGTTGCAGAAGATCAATACTAATGCTTATGTCATAGATCTGAGATGATTATGCTGTTTCTAAGACATTCAATGTCACTGACATGACTCCTTGTATTGCTTTAAAAGATGAAGATTGTTCGATTTCGAGGAAGAAATCTTCTAAAGAAAGGGAGAATGATGCAGGCCAACCTGATCAAGCTATGTTCATGCCACCGATGTTAGATAAGACAAGACAAGGTGTTGGTTAACCTTGGAGAAGAGCCAAGCATTCACACATCTTGTGTTGGACGAAATATTTGTTGATAATGTACATTTGTGTTTATGTTGTATTATTGTGTTGCTATGGAAGACATTGACTCTTACTTGGGGGTCTTGCATGACCATTCTCTTTACTTAGCCAAATTGTGGCCTTTTTGTTAGTTATTTATTTCCTAGTTGATTTAGGACAATGCTCATTCTATATAAGCCTAAAGACTTCATTATTTTTGGTACCTTACATTATTTTGAGAATAGAAAATCGGCAGCCCTATTGCTCCCAAAAACATGTGACTTAACTTGTCCAGTTTTGGTGTGATTCAAAATTGAACTCGTTCTTTATTTATCGAACAATTTCCAAGACAATTGTTGTCTTGAGGGTCGTTCGTATAGTATAGGTACTCCTTGATTTCATCAAGAAGGTGAGTAGACTAGTTCCTACTAGGGGTGTAAATTGGTCCGGGCCCGCGGTCCTCGTGGGCCGGTCCAAACGGGCCTGGGCCCTAGCGGTGCAATAGCCCGTGACGGGCCGGTCCGACTATAAAGCCCACCAAGCCCGGGACCGTTAGGTCCGGGACCGCCAGACGGGCTTGGTCCGGGCCCAACGGCTAAATTTTAAAATTTTTTTTTGCCAACGGCCAGATTTTTAAAATCTAGCCGTGGGGCCATCTTTTGACCTTTTTTGTTCAGAAAAATAGCCATTTGGCCCCCAAACTTTATTTTAACCCCAAACTTTTTATAAATACACTTTTTACCTATTCTCAACTATAAATACCCCCTCATTCTTTTATTTTTACTCATAAATTCTCTCAATCTCTCTCTAATTTTCTTCCATAATTGCCTACTTTGTTATCTCAATTTCGTGAAAAATTATCAAGTTGGTGAATTGAAGTATTTAAGTCTTCAAGTCTTCAACGATATTCAATTTTCAAGAAGTTGTTCGTCAATTCGGTAAACTCGTTCCAACTCTTTAATTTTAATATTGTTGTTGTGTTTGTTTTATTTAGTTTAATTATAATTAATATGGATTTTTCTTTGAAAAAAATATTTGGTGGTAAGGGTAAGGGAAAATAAAAAATTGGCGAATCTAGTCGCCAAGCTACTACTCCTCCCCTTGTTACCCGTCCTCCTCCACCTGTTATTCTAGATAGTGATAACCCTTATTTTCAATTTTCGGATAGTCAATTTTGCCATAATGTTGCACCGAGTCATCAATTAGATGAAGAAATTATGAACGCTCTCTATCCTAATCAAACTATATTCGAAAATGATGCTAAAAATGATGATTTAGATGAAACCTAACCGGATTTAGATGATACACCTACTAGTCCTATTAATAACCCAAATGATGCCCCGCCTGACCCTCCTGTAGTAACCCCTACATTTGGTAGAAGACCTGCTAAACGGGCGAAAACATCTCTTGCTTGGAATTTTTTTACTCAACTAAGAGAAGAAAATAAGGCTAAGTGTAAAAGTTGTGGGTCTTTGTTGGCTCATAAATTTACTGGCAACCGTAGCGGTACGGGTAGTTTAACTAGGCACATATTGAAACACCCTAGAGATAAACAAAGATATTTACAAATGAAAGCTGCGGAAGAGGGGAGGAGTGTAGATAATGCGGTTCACCCTAGTGCAGGTTCAAATCTAGTCCAACCGGGAATTAACACTGTTACCGGTAGAATTTTATATTACGATCCAAATAAGGATCGTGAAGAATTAGCAAAAATGGTAACTGTTATGTGCTTACCATATAGCTTTCCTTCTAACCCCCATTTTGTGCAATATATTAGAAAAGTTTATAACCCTACTTATAAAGGATGGCCTCGTGCAACCGTAAAGGCCGATATTTATAAATATAAACATGAATATGAAAAATATTTGCGATATTTATTTACTCATATAGATTGTCGCGTTGCTATTACTACGGATATAGGTAGAAGTGCCAATGACTGTGACTATTTAACCGTTACAAGTCATTGGATAGACGAGGACTGGATAATGCAAAAATGCGTTATTGCCTATAGAATTATTAACTCACGCCACACAGGTAAATTTATTGCTAGCACAGTAGCAGATATTTGTAGATATTTTTGTATTAGATATAAAATAATGTCTGTTACAATGGATAATGCTTCTAGTAACACCAATGCAATAGGCTTGCTTACAAGTACTTTAAATCCCGCATTTACTAATATTTTTCATGTTAGGTGCATTTGTCATATTTACCATTTAATTATTGGTGACGGTATGAAACTATTAAATGTAGAAATTGAAAAGGTAAAATGGCTCTTAATTGGTTGTTTTACTCAAACCGTAGAAGTATACTACGAGACTATTTTAAAAAATGTGATGAATTTGACCTTAGGGAAAGAAAGGTTCCTAAACCTTGTCCAACTAGATGGAATTATATGTATGGAAGTCTAGTTGTCGCCTACGAATATAGAAACCCAATTAGCGCAACCTATAATGCTTGTGTAGGTGGTGGTGATGATGATGACGACGAGCACCTCACTAACCAAGACTGGACTAACGCTAAAATTCTTACAGATTTTTTAGAACAATTTTCAGTTGCAACAAACGAATTATCTGGGCAGTACTATCCTGCTATTTCAAATTGTTTAGTTTATATTGCTGCACTTGCAGATTTATTTGCTCAATTTTCACAGGGTGGGGTAATTTATGAACTTGCTATTGATTCTATGAAAACTAAGTTTATAAAATATTTTTTCCCTATCCCCCCTATTTTTGGCGTTGCCGCACTGTTAAACCCAACAATGAAATTAGGAGGTCCAAACTTTTGGTATTCTAAAATTTATAACTTTTTATCACTTTCGCCTGAGGAATATGCTACACTTGGAGATGCACAATCTTCAATTATAATAAATGCACAAACAATCTATAATGCCTATCAAACTGTCTTAGATCATGCTAGACCCAATATTCCAACTCCTACTTCGTCTACTTCACGATCAACTAAAAAAACTGCAGGCTTAAAAGCCCTCAGTGCTTGGACGGAGTTCAAGGGTTCCCAGGGTGAGAATATTGGTGATAGTTCACAACTAAATGAGCTTCAAGTGTATTTGTCGCAGGGACTTGAATCAGAGAATCCCGACGGCCCCTTAGACGTTTTGGAATGGTGGAAGGACAAACAGAAACATTATCCGGTTCTTTCAAGGATGGCTCGAGATATTTTAACCGTTCAAGCTTCAACAGTGGCATCGGAGAGCGCTTTCAGTCAAGCGAGACTTCAAATCGGTGATCATAGAGCGTCGATGAGGGATAGCTTGGAAAAAGCAGTACCCTTCCGAGATTGGATCCGTTCGGAAAGAAGAAATTTCGGACTTGCAGAATCACAACCGGATATAGACGAAGCTTATGAAGAAATGCTAGCGGAACTTGCGCAGGATGCGGCATCGCCCGGAAGCGGTGATGAACAAGCCTCTTTTCCATCACCGCCAACGGAAATTCCTCCGGACCTTGAAGGATTTATGAGATTTGTTAGAGATAATACTTAGACTAATATGTAACTTTCTTAGTTTTTTTTTCCTTTTAATGGTGGTATTAGTACCTTGTGTGCTCATTCCATTGGGGGGAGGAAGACTAAGAAAGATAATTGTTTAGTTTATTATGTAACTTGTATTTTGGCACATCTTCCTTAAAAGACGGGACTAGTTTCAAGCAGAATCCAAATAAAGAAAAAGGCAGGGTTGGAGCAGACGTCAGTAAGTGAAAGAAAAAGGAAGCTTTTACAGCTATATAAAATGAAAAGGAATCACATAACAGAATATTAAATAATATTGTAGAATAAGAGGGAAAGTACAAGTAGAAAGAAAGATTTTTTCTCTTTTAGCGAGGAAGAGAAAGAAGAAGCAGATGCTAACTCAACCGAATAAG